>PVIH01015903.1:0-47683 GCA_004025045.1 Sigmodon hispidus
CAATAAGGATATACAGGGATGGAAAAAAAATTCAGAGGGAAAGCTGAACACAAAGAAAATATATGTGTAGTAATCTTATTTGCATTTCCACCCTTGATAAGCCATGCTTATGATTATTATCCTCTGTATAGTTATTGTTAACTCTTTGGCATTTTTAAATTCTTTTTACTGTTTTTTTGATAAATACAAAATAAAGAAGAAGAAAAAAAAGAAATATACTATTTCAAGCAGGTTACAAAGTATGCATTTGTTAAAATAATTCATTGAAATTAGGTTTAATTTTGATATCATAAAAACTCACCAGTTTTTTTCAGATTCTGCAATTAATAGAGAAAAATTTATAATGTATGTCCTTATGATTTTCTGGAATTTCATTCCTATCTGTTATAATGTTTGCTTTTCAATTTCTAGCATTATTGAAGTAGGTCATACCTTCTTTGTTTAATTTGGTTATGAATTTGCCAATTGTGTTTTATCCTTAAAATAAATAAATAAATAAATAAATAAATAAATAAATCTATAATATAATACTATATATTTGTAAAGGCTTTAATTAATAACATCTGTGAGCTATTTTAAATAGCTACTTTCCCTTTTATATTTTTACATTTCACATACGTATTTACTATGTTTTTAGATTATTGAAGATGACTATGGAAATACCCTAGGGCTTTGAAATATAACATACAATCAAGGTATCACATGGGACAATGTTTCTAATTGCTCAAACTGTAACCTTCCTAGAAACTTTCTTCCTAGTTTTCATGTCCCTGATGTCTTGATGGCATATATCTGTGACACAATTTGGTACCCCTATTTAGTTCTCAGATGCAATGTTTATTCTACCACTTCTGGATTTTCCTGAGAGTGTAGCCCAACATCACATGAAATGCTTAATGATATATCCAGTGGAGTACACTATTTTCAGGACTATTTATATTATCTACTAAAGAAGAACACTTCAGACATCAAAAATTTAGCAAAGAAGTATTCAGTAAATGTATTACTCAGAGGTCCACATGTTTGGGTGAGTTGATTGTTTTTCTGTTTCATTCCAGTAAGAGAATCCTGACTGTTACATTAGAGGAAAAATCAATAGACCTCAATACTCTCAAATGAACTAAGGAAAGTGCTGCTGAGAAAAAGGTATACTATATTCAGATTTTCTTAGTTTTCTCCTTTCCTTTCTTTCCTTTTTAAATTATTAGTTAGTGATTTTACATCATGCACCCATCAAACTCAGTTATCAGTACTTTCAGATTCATACCCACTCTTATAGTCTCCTCATTTACAAAAAAAAAAGCACATTCATGCAGCTTATTTACTTACTGGAGTAAAATTGAACTCCCTGTGGGCAGACCCTTAAAAAAAACAAGTCCTTCCTCACCCAAATGCCTGCCAGAGGCCATCAATGCAGAAGTGAGACGTTGTGTCATTTAGCTATGTTCTAGTCTTGAGCTCTTGTATACACTGATATTTTTTCTTTTGTATGTCCACTAATGAGTGAGTACATCCCGTGCTTATCTTTCAGGGATTGTGATACCTCACTCAGGAGGATATTCTCAAAATCCATTTATTTGTCTGCAAATTTTAGGATATCATTTTTTTTTCTTACTGCTGAATAGTACTCCATTGTGTAGATGTACCACAGTTTGTTAATACACTCTTAGTTAAGGGACATCTAGGTTGTTTCCAGGTTCTTGCTATTACAAATAATGGTGCTATGAACATAGTTGAGCTAATACTGTACAGGTGCCAATGTGCACCTTTAGGGTATATGCCAAAAAGTCGTATTGCTGGATTCTTGGAGAGATTGATTCTCAATATTCTGAGAAACCTTCATACTACATGCTAGAGTGGCTGAACAAGTTTACATTACCACCAACAATGGAGGAGTGTTCCCATTGCTCTGCATTCTCTCCAGCATAAGCTGTTATCTGTGTTTTTAATCTTAGCCATTCTGACAAGTATAAGGTAGTATGTCAAAGTTGTTTTGATTTTCATTTCTCTGATGGCTAAACATATTGAGCAGTTTTTCTTGTGCCTTTTAGCCATTTATAATTCTTCTGCCGAGAATTCCTTTTTTAGTTCTGAACCCCATTTTTAATTGGGTTATTTATGGTGTTGGGCTCTAGCTTCTTGAGTTCCCTATATATTTCAGTCCTCTGTCACTTGTAGGGTTGGTAGAAATCTTTTCCCATTCTGTAGGCTGTCAAATTTTGTCTTATTGAATGAGTCCTTAGCCTTATAGAAGCTACTCAGTTTCAGTAGGTCCCACTTATTGATTGTGGTTCTTAGTGTCTGTGCTACTGGTGTTATAGTTAGGAAGTGATAACCTGTGCCAATTCATTGGAGGGTATTTCCCACTTTCTTTTCTATCAAGTTCAGTGTAGCTGGGTTTATGTTGAGTTGAGTTTTGTACAAGGTGATGTGTTTTATCTATTTGCACTTTTCTACACACTACCATCCAGTTATGGCAACATCATTTGTTGAAAATACTTTCTTACATTTTATATTTTTGGCCTCTTTGTCAAAAATCAGGTGTTCATAGGTGTGTGGGTCAATGTTGGGGTCTTCAATTTAATTCCATTGATCCATGGGTCTGTTTTTATGCCAGAACCAGGCTGTTTTTAATTACTGTAGCTCTATAGGATAACTTGAAGTCAGAGGTGGTGATGCCTCCTGAGGTTCTTTTGTTGAGTAAAATTGTTTTTGCTATTCTGGCTTTCCTGTTATTCAAAATGAAACTGAGTATTGTTCTTTCAAAGTCTGTAAAGAATTCAGTTTAGATTTTGATGGCGATTGCCTTGAATCTGTAGATTGCTTTTTGTAACATTGCCATTTTCACTATGTTGATCCTACCTATCCAGGAACATGGGAGATCTTTCCATTTTCTGATATCTTTTCAATTTCTTTCTTCAGCGATTTAAAGTTTTTGTCAATCAAATCTGGTACTTTTTTGGTTATAGTTACACCGAGGTATTTAATGTTATTTGCAGCTATCAAAAATGTGATGTTTCCCTTATTTCCTTTCAACTTTTTTACTTTAGTGTATAGGAAAGATGTAGATTTCTTTGAGTTAATCTTGTATCCTGCTACATTGCTAAATGTGATCATCAACTGTAGAAGTTCCCTGGTAGAATTTCATGGGTCACTTATGTATACAATCATAGCATCTGCAAATAAAGATAGTTTCATATCTTCTTTTCCAATTTGTGTCCCCTTAATTAACATTTGTATTCTTAGTACTTTAGCTAAAACTTTGAGAACTATATTGAACAGATAAGAGGAGAGGGGACAGCCTTGTCTAGTTCCCAATTTTAGTGGGACTGCTTTGAGTTTTTCTCCATTTAGTTTGATGTTGGTCATTGGCTTTTTTAAAATGGCCTTTATTATATTTAGGTATTTTCCCTCTATTCTTGTTCAGTCCAGAACTTTTATCCTAATGGATTGTTGGATTATTTAAGGAGGTATTGATGTGTTTTTTTTTCCTTCAATTTTTCTATATGATGGTTGCCATTTGCAGTTTTTCTTATTTTGAACCATTCCTTCAATCCTGGGATGAAGCCTACTTGATTGTGATGAATGATTTTTTTACATGTTGTTTTACTTAATTTGCCAGAATTTTTAAAAGAATTTTTGTATCAAAGTTTACGAGGAAAATTGGTCTGTAATTCTCTTTCTTTGTTGCATCTATGAGTAGATTGTGGATCAGGGTTATTGTGGCCTCAAAAAGAGCTTGACAGTATTCCTTCACTTTCTACTGTATGGAACAGTTTTAGGAGTATTTGTATTAGCTCTTCAATGAATGACCAGAAGAACTCTGCACTGAATACATCTTAGCCTGGCTTTTGTATTTGGGAGACTTAATGACAGCTTCAATTTCCTTTGGTGTTATAAGATTATTTAGGTCTTTAATCTGATATTGATTTGGCTTTCGTAAATGGTATCTGTCCAGAAAGCTGTTCATTTCTTTTAAGTTTTCCATTTTTGTGGAGTATTTATTGTATTTATCCCCCAACAATGACATAATTTATTGTAAAACTCAATTTTAGTCTTAAGTTATGTGAACATTATTTCTTTTAATTTCCTGAAATTTGTTTTTTTAAATTATGAATAAAGAAATCACATTTGCTATCCCAGTATATTTTTAATCAAGGTCCCTTCCCCCTCCCACCAGATCAGATCAGGTCATTCTTTCATCTCCACATCTCCCCATTCCACCCCACCCCCACCATGGCAGGCAATCCCAAAATCCCAAGGTCCTGATATTGCTTAGTTCAGCCCCCACTGCTGGCAAATCCACTTTTCTCCCCCCAACATCAAAATGAGTCAGGTGTTCCTCTAGGGAGAGTGGGATCCAAGGGGTCAGTCTAAGGTGTTTCTGAGCCCAAGCTCTTCAGTGGTGGTGGTTTGCAGCTTGGGCATGCTTTGATTTTTTTGTTTTGTTTTGTTTTCTTTAGAGTCCACTAATGAGTGAGTATGTTCTCTGCTTATCTTTCTGGGTTTGTGATACCTCCAGCAGGAAGATATTCTCCAAATCCTTCCATTTGCCTGCCAATTTTAGGATATCATGTTTTCTTACTGCTGAGTAGAACCCCATTATGTAGATGTACCACAGTTTGTTGATCCATTCCTCAGTTGAGGGACATCTAAGTTGTTTCCAGGTTCTTACTATTACAAATAAAGCTGCTATGAACATAGGTGAGCTAATGCTTTTGGGGTACGAATGTACATCTTTAGGGTATATGCCCAAGAGTGGTATTGCTTGGTGCTTGTGGAGATTGATTCTCAATTTTCTGAAAAATCGCCATAATGCATTCCAGAGTTGCTGAACAAGCTTCCACTCCCATCAACAATGGAGGAGTGTTCTTCTTGCTCCAAACCTTCTCAAGCATAGGCTGTCTTCTGTGTCTTTTATCTCAGCCAATCTGAGAGATGTCAGGTGGTATCTCAAGGTTGTTTTGATTTGCCTTTCTCTGATAGCTAAAGATGATGAGCACTTTTTCAAGTGCCTTTCAGCCATTCATAATTTTTCTGCTGAGAATTCCCTTTTTAGTTCTGAATCACATTTCTTGATTGGGTTATTCAAGATTTTGGGATCTAGATTCTTGACTTCTTTATATATCTTAGAGATCAATCCTCTATCACTTGTAGGGGTGGTGAAAATCTTTTCCCATTCTGTAGGCTGTCGTTTTGTCCTATTGACAGTGTCCTTGGCTTTACAGAAGCTTCTCAGCTTCAGGAGATCCCACTTATTGATTGTTGATCTAAGTGTCTGTGCCCTGGTGTTATATTTAGGAAGTGGTTGCCTGTGCCAATTTGTAGAGGTGTATTCCCCACTTTCTTTTCTATCAAGTTCAAAGTGGCTGGGTTTATGCTGAGGTGTTTGATACACTTGGATTTGAGTTTTGTGCAGGGTGACAAGCTTGGATTTATTTGCATTTTTCTACTCACTACCATCCAGCTATGCCAACACTATTTGTTAAATATACTATCTTTTTCCCATTGAATATTTTGGGCCTCTTCGTCGATGATTAGGTGTTCACAGGTTTTTGGGCTAATGTCTGGATCCTCAATTCTACTCCATTAATCTACAAGTCTGTTCTTATGCCAGTACCAGGCTGTTTTATTACTGTAGCTCTATAGTATAACTTGAAGTCAGGGATGATGATGCCTTCTGAGGTTCTTTTGTTGAACAAAATTGTTTTGGCTATTCTGGATTTCCTGTTATTTGAAGTGAAATTGAGTGTTGTTCTTTCAAGGTCCAAAAAATATTGTGTTGGGATTTTGATGAGTAGTGCATTGAATCTGTAGATTGGCTTTGGTAAAATTGTCATTTTTACTATGTTGATCCTACCTATCCAGGAACACGGGAGAGCTTTTCATTTTCTAATAACCTCTTCAATCTCTTTCTTCAGTAATTAAAATTTTTGTCAAGTACATTTGTTACTTTTTTGGTTATAGTTACTCCAAGATATTTAATACTATTTGTAGCTATTATAAAGGGTGATGTTTCCATTATTTCTTTTTCAGCCCTTTTATCTTTGGTGTATAGGAGGGCTACTGATTTCTTTGAGTTAATCTTGTATCCTGCTACATTGCTCAAGGTGATTATCTGCCGCAGAAGTTCCCTGGTAGAATTTTATGGGTCACTTATGTATGCAATCATATCACCTGCAAATAGAGAATGTTTCATTCTTCTTTTACAATTTGTATCCCCTTAATCTCCTTTCATTCTCTTATTTCCTTAGCTAAAACTTCGAGAACTACATTGAATATAAAAGAGGAGAGAGGACATCCTTGTCTAGTTCCTGATTTTAGTTGGATTGCTTTGAGTTTTTCTTCATTAAGTTTGATGCTGGCTGTCGGCTTCTTGTAGATCGCCTTTGTTTATAATGAGATATTGTCCTCAAATTCCTATTCTCTCCAGAGCTTTTATCATAAAGGAGCGTTGGATTTTGTCAAATACCAAGTAGGTTTCATTCCAGAAATGCTGGGTTGGTTTAACATATGAAACACCATAAATGTTATCCATCATTTAAAAAAACTAAAGGAACAATCCACATGATCATATCCTTAGATGCTGAAAAAGCCTGTGACAAAAATCCAACACTCCTTTTTGATAAATGTTCTGGAGGGATCAGGAGTGTTTATTTCCAAAGTATGATCTGATAACTGTCTGAATTTCCTGGGGGACTGTTGTTATGTCCCACTTTTTATTCCTTATTTTGTTGATTTGGTTATTCTCTCTCTCTCTGCTTTTTGGTTTGTTAGCTTAAGGGTTTATCTTGTTCACTTTCTTAATGAACCAACTTTTTGATTCATTTTTTTGTATTGTTCATTTTGTTTCAATTGTGTTGATTTCAACTCTAAGTTTGATTTCTTTAGGCCATCTACTCCTTTTAGGTGAGTCTGCTTTTAATTGTTCTACGGCTTTTAGCTGCGCTGATCGTTCTCTTGTATATGATTTCTCTAGTCTTTTCATGTAGGCATCAAGTGCTATGAATTTTCCTCTTACTATTGCTTTCCTTGTGTCCCATAAGTTTGAGTATTTTGTGGATTTATTTTCTATTTAATTAAGGAACTCTTGGATTTCTTTCTTAATTTATTCCTTGAGTTTGAGGTGGATCTAGTGAGTGATGTTTAGTTCCCACTTGTTGGTAGGATTTCTGTGATTCTTAATGTTGTTGAACTCTAATTTTAGACCATGATGATCTGATATGGTACAAGTCATTACGTCTATTTTTTTGTACCAGTAGATATTTGGTTTATGACCTAGTATGTGGTAAAATTTAGAGAAAGTTTCATGGGGTGCTGAGAAATATGTATATTCATTTTTTTTTTGAGTGGAGGGTTCAATATATATCTACTAAGTCTATTTGGGTCATAACTTCTGCTAGATCCCTTATTTCTCTGTTGAGTTTCTCTCTGGTTGACCTACCCAAATGTAAAAGTAGGATATTGAGTCTCCAACTAGTAGATATGCGTTTTAAGCTTCAGTAGTGTTTCTTTTGCATATGTAGATGCCCTTGTGTTAAGGGCATAAATATTCAGGATTAAAGTTTTGTCTTCGTGGATTTTTTCTGAGATAAATAAGTAGTGGTTATTCTGGTCTCTTTTTATTGAATTTATTTTATTTTTTTTACTTTCTTATCTGATTGTATAATCAATAATATCAAAATTTTAAATATTAATTACTAAGCAAATGTATCTTTAAATTATCACAGTATCTGAGGAAGATTTAGTAACAGTCTAGTCTGAGAACATATATAATAAAAGAGTAATATAGCAGTACACGATGTCTCTGTTCTTTATTCTCAGATTACAAAAATTATTGGAGAATATCAGAATTTTTGGGCCACCCACAACATTTCAAGGCTTCCCTCAAATAAATTGTGAATGTGAGGTCAGCTTATGCTATGAAGAGTGTTTAAGGTCACCCAGAAATATATTGACCTTGTAGAAGGGAAAATAATGTGAAAAATAAAAGAAATAGAATATAGATTTTGTCATTGAGAGCTCACCATTTTTTTCTTATTCATCTTTATTAGAAATATTAGTTCTGATCTTGACAGTTGACTCTTTTTTTTCTTTTCTCTACAGTATTCCTGAAAACAAGACTTCTGCAGTGACTTTCATCCTCGTGGGCTTTTCAGAATACCCAGGCCTCCAGGTGCCCCTGTTCCTCCTCTTCCTTACCATATACACAGTCACTGTGCTGGGAAACCTGGGTATGATTACCATCATCAGGCTCAATCCCAAGCTCCATACCCCTATGTACTTTTTTCTTAGTCACCTATCTTTTGTGGATTTCTGTTACTCCACTGTTGTGACACCTAAACTCTTAGAAAACTTGATTGTGGAAGACAGAAGAATCTCTTTCACTGGCTGTGTCATGCAGTTCTTCTTTGCATGCATATTTGTAGTGACAGAAACATTCATGTTGGCAGTGATGGCCTATGACAGGTTTGTAGCAGTGTGCAACCCCCTCCTTTACACTGTGGCTATGTCTCCAAAGCTCTGTTGTTCAATGGTAGCTGCATCATACTTGTGGGCTATACTTTGTTCCTTTATATTCATATACTTTCTTCTGTCCTTGTTCTTCTGTGGAACCAAGTTGATAAATAACTTTGTGTGTGAGCATGCCGCCATTGTTGCTGTATCCTGCTCTGATCCCTACAGTAGTCAGATGGTCATCTTTATCTTTGCCACTTTTAATGAACTAAGTAGTCTGATGATCATTCTCACTTCCTATGTCTTCATTGTCATCACTGTCATGAGAATGCCTGCTACTGGGGGACGCTACAAAGTGTTTTCTACCTGTGCTTCGCATCTTACTGCCATTAGCATTTTTCATGGCACCATCCTCTTTCTCTACTGTGTTCCCACCACCAAGAGTTCCTGGCTTCTGGTAAAGGTGGCTTCTGTCTTCTACACAGTCATCATCCCCATGCTGAACCCATTGATCTACAGTCTCAGAAATAAGGATGTGAAGAATGCATTAAAAAAAATAGTGAGTTCACATTTGTTATTGTAAATTGTGGTTTGTCGAAGATAAGGTATTTATGTTAGTGTATTATGGACTGGTACAAAAATCAATGAGATTCTTTGTGTTCAGTTTTCTTCTATTAATTATTTTACAAAATATACATTACAACAACCTCCAAACTGTAAACATTAGTAGAGAATGAAACTTAGATCATTTTCATTAAATACTCAATAAAAGGCATTTTTCTCTTGTATGTTTCCATGTTTGTAAACTTTAATATAATGCTGGCCAAGAAAATATTTAACTCTTAATATATTGAAATTATAGGAATTTTCAGATTACCTAAAGCAACTCATCAAGAATGTATATATGATAATTTGAATCCAAATATTTAAAACTATTTAATAAGAAGTGATCAAAATGAAGAAAAAAATTTACACTTAATTTTTCAAGTGCTATTTGTACACTGGACATTTTCTCTCAACACATATATACAATAGATATAATAAATAACCTTTACAATATTTAGCATTCATAGATTTAAATTTTACTTCTATCATATATTGTGTTTCTTTAAAAAATACATTGTTTTATATTTAATTAGGTGCTTATGTATTTGTGTTTACATGGCTTTCTACAGGGACTCTTAAGGCCAAAAGAAGGCTCACATTTTCCTTGGAGCTTATGTGTACCCTTTTGAGGCAACCAATGTGAGTTTTGGGAGTCAAACTAAAAGACTCAGTGTAATCATCCAACTAAAAAATGGAGATCAATGCTAAAAAGGGAATTCTCAGCAGAAGAATTAAAAATGGCTGAAAGGCACATGAAAAAGTGCTCAGCATCATTAGCCATCAGGGAAATGCAAATCAAAACAACTTTGACATACCACCTGACACCTGTTAGATTGACTAAGATAAAAGTCACAGATGACAGCCTATGCTGGAGAGGTTGTGGAGCAAGGGGAACACTCCTCCATTGTTCGTGGGAGTGTAAACTTGTGCATCCTTTTTGGAATGCAGTATGTCGGTTTCTTAGAAAACTGGGAATCAATCTCCTCAAGGATCTAACAATACCACTCTTAGGCATATACTCTAAAGACGTACACTTCTGCATTTTAAATTCTTTTTACTGTTTTTTTTGATAAATACAAAATAAAGGAAAAAAAAAAGACAAAGCAGAAGAACTTAAAAAAAAAAAAAAAAGACGTACACTTACACCCCAAAAGCATTAGCTCAACTATGTTCATAGCACCATTATTCATAATAGCAAGAACCTGGAAATAACCTAGATGCCCCTCAACTGAGGAATGGACTACCAAGTGGTGGTACATCTACAGAATGGAGTACTACTCAGCAGTAATAAAAAATTATATTCTGAAATTGCAGGCAAATGAATGAATATGGAGAATATCCTCCTGAGAGAGTTATCACAATTCAAGAAAGATAAGCAGGGTATGTACTCACACATTAGTAGACTTTAAATAAAAAGCAAAGCATACCCAAACTGCAAACTACAACCACTGAGCAGCTGGGGATCTGAAGCACCTTGGACCAGGACCTTAAAGCCTATTTCCTCTAGAGGAACACATGACCCAATCTTAATGTTGGGATGAGGAAAGCAGAATTTCCTGAGGTAGATGTTGTATTAAGCTACCTGGTGAACTTGGGACCTCATGCCCTTGTTGGGAAGGAGATAAGGAGATGGGGAGAAGAGAGAGTGACTGATAGGAGCAGGAGGGGGAAATAAGTTTGAACACAGGGATACATGGATAAAAATGAGACTTTATTTATAATAAATAAAAAAAGTCTCAATGTAAGCTCAGTACATGTTCTTTGCCACTGAGTAATCACGTCTGCTCACATTTTATATGTAAACTTATAAAAATTGCTTCTAATATGTTCACAAAACTATAATGTTATATATTGCAAAGTAGTTTTATATTTGTAGTTATTTATTGAAAGGTTTATTTGCATAACAATAGATTTATAAGTATTTACCACAAGCCTACTTTTTCCCATTAGAATACCGATACTTTTGTGAAAAATGGCCATGTATATTGTTCATATTTATATAAATCTATACTCTTATTAGCTTTGGTGTATTTTTGTCTATTATACCCATATTTACTGCATGGATATATTATGTCATTATGGCATTGATCTTCACATTTATTGAGATAATGTAGACAAGATACTATAAACATGATTTTTCTTTGCTTTTCAGTTACTATAGCAAGATGTTATAATCTATATGACTGCAGAAATACAATTAAAATAAAATTGAAACATTTTTAAAATGATATACATATTTTTGTTTGGGATTTCAAATTGTTGTATCATTTAAACTTCATTCTTGTGAACACATTTTTATGATATTATTTAATATGTATAGAATTATTTGGATCTGTACAGTAGAAGTGTTTTGATAGGTTTGCTCACCCAATCATTGTCAATATTGCCTAAACCTATCTGCCATCTATCTATCTATCTATCTATCTATCTATCTATCTATCTATCTATCTACCTATCTATTTATCTATCTACCTACCTACCTATCTATATCAAACATAGATTTTAGAAAATAACTTATGATGAGTTGTAAAAATGAGATCATGTGGCATGAAAAATGAAACATTGGTCAATAACTCATCCTATTCTTCCAAAAGACTCACTATTGTCTGTTGTAGTAAGTTTTTTTTGGCCTGTTTGGGTCTGGAGATTTATGACCTGGCGCACGTGTGGCGCCGGTTTGGAACCTGGTTCGCGCGCCCACGGCTTTTGTCCCCCAAAAGAAATGAATCACACGCTTATATACTTTACACTGCTTGGCCCATATCTTAAGCACATTATTAGTTAGCTCTTTTTTTTTAAATCAACTCATTTCTATAAATCTACCCACCACGTGGCTCGCAGCCCGTGGCTCACCTAAATTCCTACATGCTTCTTCTTCAAAAAACAGATAGCGACTAATAAACTCTATGCCTTCTTTTTACCTGACTGCCTCTGATTCTCCACCCACTTCTACGGTGCCCTACGTGAGTCCAAACAGTTATTTATTTATATCATACAAAAAACATTCCACCACAATTGTCTATCTGTATTTAGAATTCTAGCACATTATGTTCTCAATTGGCCTCATTGCGTATCTGCTGTTATATATACTGTGCACAGGAAAACACAGAATAAACACTAATACTCATAAAATGAACAACTAAATACAAAGTTTTAAAAATAACAGGATCATGTCTAAAAGTTAGATATTTGATAGGTCCTAATATTATTTGCATATCTGTGAGAGATTTCAAAACAATTATAGTAGAACTCAAAAAGAACATGTCCACAACAAATAGGATTGGATGGTACAAACACACAAACACATACACACGTTTGCGCACACACATACACCCACACACATACACACACACACTCATATATATTACATGCAGAAGTATATTATTTATAAGTAATAATTTTACCTTTGTATATATTAAGGGCCTAAAATATATAATGTGTTTCATATATATATATATAGTTACATATATATTACATATATATGTATACAATATACATCATAATTTGTTAGACTGCTGTTACTAGCTTTTTCCTGAGTGTTGTTTTCTGCACTTTATATCCATTAAAATCAATATATATTCATTATAATTATAAAATTCACACAACAGTAATAATGCCCCAGCGCTTTAGATATGTAACATAAAATCATGTGGGACAGCATTACATGTAATTATTTAACTTTTAGCCTACTGGGTAATTTTTCAGTGAAATTCCCTAATGTCCTGATTTTCAAGGCTTTGAAAACATATATTAATACCAAAGTTTGAAACTGGTATTGTTTTTTAGACAAAATGCTGGTCTGACACATTTGAGTTACTATAAAAGAGTGGCTAAACTTCATTTAAAACAGTCACTAAAATACATTGCTGAAAGAAATTTTTCCATGACTGTTTTTATGTACTAGATCTTATGAAAGACCAATTTGTAGCACATTAATCCTAAAAAAGAATTTATAAGTAAATGCATCCCTCAGGGCCATCAGCATTTAGGTAAGTTAATTCACATCTTTTATTTTATTTAGATGAGATGTCTTAGTATTCTTTACAAGGAAAAAACAGAGTTGTGGATCCCAGCATCCATAAATCTAAATTTCTTCTGTAAAAATATCTTTAGTATTCATGAATATTCCATTCACAGTTTTCTACTGGGTATTTTCTGTGCATCATTCAAGGAAAAGCTTATTAGCAAAAAATAATAAAAATCTAAGTTATCATAACTCTCTGAAGGTAAGAAAGACCAACAATATATATTCTACTTTTCACCTGAGTATTTTTTTAAATAATGCCAGAATTTATTACTCTTCACTACATAAAAACATTTTACATTTTAATTGAAGACTTCTTTTATTTATTTATTTATTTTTAGGAAATAAATTCCTTTTATTTTCCATTCACTGATGCTATGGTGCCAGATGCTAATGTTTTCAGCACTTAGATGGTGGAGGCTCAAAGATCAGTAATACAAAGCCATCCCTATCTATGTTGTAACTTGTAGTAAGCTTTGGCCACATTGTTATTTGGAGGCTACACTGGGCTACATGAGATTTAGTCTAAAATAAACTTAAATAAATTAAGTCAAAATTTTAATAATATTTTAGTAATTTTTCATAGCACTTCTTTTTGGTTATATATGGAGGAGAAGAATGCACTGGGTAATACCTACCTTTCATACAGAGGGATTCAACAATCTCATGAGAATATTGAGAATGGAGGAGAAAATTTAATTTCTTCAGATGAATATGCATATTATATATAACAAGTTGTCAAATATATCATAGTTTGAGAAGAATGTTTAGATATAGTGATATTGGACATGTCAAGTTCAGTGGATTCAAGAATTTAGAACAATGTAGATTTCATATCTCATTTCTTAACACATATAAAACCCTTAAAAATAATGATGGCCAGGTTAGCATGATCATGTGTATCCTCCATTGTTGGTGGGAGTGTAAGCTTGTTCAGCCACTTTGGAATGCAGTATGGCAGTTTCTCCGAAAATTGAGAATCAGTCTACCCAAGGACCTAGCAATACCATTTCTGGGTGTATACCCTAAAGATGCACAGTCACACTCCAAAGGCATTAGCTCAGCTATGTTCATAGCAGCGTTATTTGTAATAGCAAGAACCTGGAAACAACCTAGATGTCCCTCAACTGAAGAATGGATTAACAAACCGTGGTACATCTACACAATGGAGTACTACTCAGTAGTAAGAAAAAATGATATCCTAAAATTTGCAGGCAAATGGATGGATTTGGAGAATATCCTACAGAGTGAGGTATCACAAACTCAGAAAGATAAGCAGTGGATGTACTCACTCATTAGTGGACTCTAAACAAACAAACAAACAAACAAACAAACAAGAAAAAAGCAAAGCATGCCCAAGCTGCAAACCAAACCACTAAACAGCTTGGGATCAGAAACACCCTGGACTGACACCTTGGATCCCACTCCCCCTAGAGGAACTCTCGATTCATCTTTGAGGGAGGGGGAAGAAAACTGCATATGCCAGGACTGGAGACTGAACTAAGCAATATTGGGGCAGTGGGACCATGGGACTGCCTGCAGCCTGCCCAGGGATGGGATGGGGATTTGTGGAGAAGAAAGAATGACCTGATGTGGTGGGAGGGGGAAGGGACCTTGAATAAGGATATACAAGGTTAGAAAGTGTGACTTCTTTGTTCACAATAATAATAGTAATAATAAAAAGTAAAAAAAAAAGTTACTTTCAAAATGTCACAATAACTATTTTTAATGGCTAAAGTTTTTCTTTGACAATATTATACATGGGTAGTGCAATCTGTTTACTCATCCAACACTGCCTTTCTCATCTCTCTCTGATCACATTTATTACCCCCTTTGCACAAGTTCCTGTCTGCATTCTAAGTTTTTGAATATTACTTGATATTCAAAACATATAGAAATAATAGGTAAACAAAAACAGACTCCAACTACAAATTTAGAATACTATGAAAAAATTTAACATTTTACATTTCCATGTTCTTTATTTTTCTAGGAATGGTCTCATGTAGCCCAGGCTAGACACTCATAATTCTTTAGCTTTTATAAGCTCTTTAACTGAATTCCAGAAGGATCACATTTATATTGTTACTCTTTTTATTTAACTGAAGCTTCATTCCATAAAACTAAAAAGAAAAAGAAAAAGAAAAAGCCAAAAAACAAGAAAAAAAAAAGAGTTCAGCAATATTCCTTCAGTTTCTCTTATATGGAGCAGTTTGGGGAGTATTAGTATTAGTTCTTCTTTGAATGTCTGGTAGAATTCTTCACTGAAACCATTTGATCCTGGGCCTTTTATACTTGGGAGACCTTTAATAATGGCTTCAATTTCCTTTGCAGTTATTGGTCTGTTTAGGTCTTCTTTTTTCTTTTTTATTATTATTTGGTGATTTTACTTCATATACCTTATCGAACTCAGTTATCAGTCCTTTCAGTTTCATATTCACTCTTATGGTCTCCTCATTTACAAAAATGTCCATTCATGCCATTCATTTATCTACTGGACCATAAATAAACACCCTGTGGCCAACCCCTCTTTTAGGACAAGAAAGTTAAATATTATTTTTCTTGTTTAGATCTTTAATCTAATCTTGATTTAATTTTGGTAAGTGGCATCTGTCCAGAAAGCTGTCCATTTCTTCTAGGTTTTTCTTTTTAGAAGAGTATAGATTTTCATAGTATGCCCTGAAAAGTCTCTGGATTTCCCAGGTGTCTGTTGTTATGTCCCACTTTTCATTTCTGATTTTGTTAATTTGGACACTCTTTCTCTCTCTCTCTCTCTCTCTCTCTCTCTCTCTCTCTCTCTCTCTCTCTCTACTTTTTGGTTAGTTTGGATAAGATTTTTATCTATCTTGTTGACTTCCTTGAAAAACCAATTATTTGATTCATTGATTCTTTATATTGTTCTATTTGTTGCTATTGTATTGATTTTAGCTCTGAGTTTGATTATTTCCTGTCATCTACTCCTTCAATGTGAGTTTGCTTCTAATTGTTCTAAAGCCTTCTTCAGTTATGCAGTTGGATCTCTTGTTTGAGACTGCTCTAGGTTGTTTGTATAGGCATCTAGTGTTTTCTTCTAAGACAGCTTTAGTTGTGTCCCATATGTTTGAGAATGTTGTAGATTTATTTTCATTAAATTGTAGGAAATCTTTGATTTCTTTCTTACCATTTTCCTTGACCCAGAGGTGGTTCAATTGAGAGATGTTTAGTTTCTATGTTTGTAGGCTTTCTGTGTGATTTTTGTTGTTTTTGAACTCTAGCATTAGATCATGGGAATCTGATATGATACAATGAATTATTCCCATTTTCTGTATCTCTTGTTTTTTGCTTCATGACCAAGTATAATTTCAGGGAACATTGCAGGGATGCTAAGAACTATGTATATTCCTTTATGTTTGGTGAAAGGTTCTGTATATATCTATTAAGTACATTTGGGTGATAAGATCTCTTAGATCCCGTATTTCTTTGTTGAGTTTCTGTCTGGTTAAGTACCAAGGGTGAAAGTGGAGAATTGAAGTCTTCCACTATTTGTGTGTAGGGTTTGATATTAGGTTTTAGCTTTAGTGGTGTTTCTATTATATTTGTAATTGCCCTTGTGCTAGGCTTGTTCAGGATTGAGACTTCATTCTTCTGGAATTTTCCTGAGATGAATAAGTAATGTTTACTCTGGTTTCTTTTGATTGATTTTTGTTTGTTACTTTAAGCTTTGAAGAAATTAGGGGTAGTACAACATCACATAAGCTGCACACAATGATAATATCTATTTACTGCCAAAGAATAGTTTTCAGCTTTCAAATTCATGCTAATAGGTAAAGGAGCTCTTCTCGTGAATGCAACTCTCTAGGATAGTTGTGTTAATTTTTATTAAAATATTGCTGAGTAAATTAGAAATTATTTATTACTGTCATAGATAGATTTATACTATATTGAGCTTAAAAATGTTTATTGCATATGGTATTTAAGTAAAATGTTGAAATAATTTAAAAAGTTTTAGTTTGTTTTACTTTTAGTCATATTCTATGATACCCATTAAACTACTTGTTGTCTTTTTATTCTTCTGTATTGAAAATATTAATTCTGACCTTGAGAAATTGGCTTCCACTTTTCTCTATAGCATTCCAGAAAACAACACAACTGAAGTGACCTTTATACTAGTGAGATTCGCAGAATACCCAGAACTCCAGGTTCCACTTTTTCTCCTCTTTCTTACCATATACACAGTCACTGTGCTGGGAAACCTGGGCATGATTACCATCATCAGGCTCTGTCCCAAGCTCTATACTCCTATGTACTTTTTTCTTAGTCACCTATCCTTTGTGGATTTCTGTTACTCCACTGTTGTGACACCTAAACTCTTAGAAAACTTGATTGTGGAAGACAGAAGGATCTCTTTCACAGGCTGTGTCATGCAGTTCTTCTTCGCATGCATATTTGTGGTGACAGAAACATTCATGTTGGCAGTGATGGCCTATGACAGATTTGTGGCAGTGTGTAAACCCCTCCTCTATACAGTTGCCATGTCTCCAAAGCTCTGTTGCTCACTGGTAGCTGCATCATACTCCGGGGTATAATCTGTTCCTTTGTACTTATATAATTTATGTTGACCTTGTTCTTCTGTGGAACCAAGTACATAAATAATTTTGTATGTGAGCATGATGCCATTGTTGCTGTATCCTGCTCTGACCCCTACATTAGCCAGAAGGTCATTTTCATCTTTGCCACTTTCAATGAACTAAGCAGTTTGATGATCATTCTCACCTCCTATGTCTTCATTGTCATCACTGTCATGAGAATGCCTCCTACTGGGGGACACTACAAAGTCTTCTCTACCTGTGTCTCCCATCTCATTATCATCACTAATTTCCATAGTATTATTATCTGTCTCTACTGTGTTCCCACTACCAAAAGTTCCTGGCTTCTTGTCAAGGTGGCTTCAGTCTTCTACACAGTTATCTTCCCCATGGTGAATTCAGTGATCTATAGCTTGAGGAACAAGGATGTGAAGGATGCAGTTAGGAAGCTGATAAGCTCTCATTAACCATTAGTAAAGGTGGTCCCTGAGCAACTAGATTTTTTGAATAACAAAGAGAGACATATTTTATTTTCCTCAAGCATTTCAGGGACAGCTTACATCCAAATTTATCATACATTGTAAATTGTAAATATTATTATAGATTGATACTTCAGCTATTTAAGTTAAAATTTTATAAATTTATTTTTATAAAATTGTTTTAAGTGCTGAGTAGAATTTTAAGTGTGCATTGTTTTTTGAGACATGGCTTCTTTTTAATAGTCCTGCTTGTTTTGGAACTTACATGTATAGACTAGGCTGGCTAGTCACTCACAGAATTCTACCTGCTTCTGCCTCTTGAATGTTGGGATTAAAGGCATTGGACACCACTGCCAAGCTTTAGTATATTTTTAAATTGTACAATTTGTGTGATACTTGAGATTATCTGTATAATTTCATCAAGAAATATGCTCTTGAGAACTACTAAATAGGGAAATCTGACTAAATAATATTGTTGTTACTTGTAATTCAGTTTTTGCCTTGAAAATTATTTTAATAAACAGAAAATATAATTGCAATATTTCCTTCTGGGTTCTCTGTTCTGAAACAGCAGCTTAATAAAAACAAGTATTTGAAAGATGCAGTTAGAATTTGTTAGACTTTCATTTTTCATCATAAAATGTGGTTCCTGAGAAATTAACTACTTATTTTAGAGTACTGGATTTCTCTCTGAAATTTAAACAAACTTATGTCTTATTTTCTTTTATACAAATTTTATGTGACTGCTCAATGAATAAGCATATGAAGTACTTGCCAATATTTCAGTGTAGCCTTATATTTATAATTGCTTTTTATTTATTTATTTGGATATTTCATAGTGAATATTTGAGTAGTTGCAGAATATTTCTATACCTGTAAAATATAATAATCATGTAACTACATCAAACTCACATGTATCTCTTAGTAACTAATATGAACTATACATAATATAACAGGTGAGTACTCTAGAAATAGTTAGATTACTGGGGTATCTCTGATGCTGTCATTTGACATGTTTGATTTCATAACACAATTTTTTGATCAATTATTCTTCAGTTTAGGACTTCCTTGAGTCATGTTCTTACCAGTCCTTGTAGAACACAGAATTTGGATAACAAGATGCATTTTAAAATCATACTCCAATTTCCTGTTACATTTAATGAGTTACCATTTAAGGAACTAAATAAACCATGAAGCTGGAATTAGATAAGAATAATATTAGAAACATGTAGTACTGCAAATTTCTGATTAGCATCTGAGCAGATTGAACAGAATAGCATTAAAATTGACAATTTTTATAATATGTCTATAATTTCTGATCTTAATAAAATTATTTTTTAAACTTATCTTTTAGTAATAAACTCATAACTCTATTATATATAACATAGCTTTGACACTGGCCAATGTGTTTACTGAACCTTTTTACTGACTTCCATACATTTGAAAGCTTTAAACCATTGTGTGGCTCTATTTTAATGTAAAACTTTCCCATTGGATATTTGTATCTTGCTAATCATCATTCTACTTATTAATTCTGCAGAGATTTGCAAATATTGAATGCTATTTAAATAACTTTACATGTAAGTTCATGCCCATATTTAGTTCCATTTTTACATACAAATCAAAGAAAAATATCAAATATATTTGGAACCTTTCCAGAGTTTATGTCGTTGAGACCTTTTTCCCTCACTCTCCTATTATATTCTGGTCAGGGAGGGTCCTTAGAATTGAAGACCTACCAATAACTTTAAGAAACAGTCTTCTGGTAAAAGTCTAAGTTCTAGAATATATGATGAAGTTAGAGTTCTCAAAAACCAATTCAAATTACACATGAATAATTTTAATATGTTCAACACTCATAGGCATCAAAAAAAAGAAAGAAAAATTAAACCACTTTTAAAATCTGTTTCTTTCCATGCGAAATAACTAATAACAAGAAAACAAATAAATATCCATGCTTGGGTGTATACTGGGAAAAGTGACAATTTGTGCATTTTTTTCAGGCCTATAAACTGGTACAGACACTTCTATATGAAATTTTGTAGTAAGGTTAAACAGAACTACCTCAATAATGTTACTTTTGAGTGTGTTTTAAATACTCCATATTGGGACCGATGCTGTTTAACTCACCAGGTGGCTTCAGAGTGAAAAGATCCAAAATTCAGCCTCACCCACACCTGGGACCTCAGACCAGAGGTCAGAGCCACAATCCTGGATTTGGCCTCATAGACAAGCCTGACCTGGACCAGAGCTAAGAGAATCCTTCCCAAACAATCCCAGGGGACACATCTCAGATGACCTGGCACCACCTTCAAGGCAGCCTGCCTCATCACAGAAGGATGGACATCTCTCTGAACTGCATAAACCCATGTTATCCAAGGCAGAGTATTGGTCAGGTAGCTTTAGACAGTGAGGATCCCCATGGCCTGACCAGGGCAAGAAATCATGAGGACTCTAGAGAAGACAGAAGACACAAAACCCCTGTAGCCACAACAGACTAAGATTCTACTAAGACATGACTAGAGTGAACCAAGGAAGCAATGGCCAGGCACCATTGCAAAAATACATATAACTATATAAAGAACAACAAGGCAACACCAGAAGAAGCTGATGTCTCCACTATACCAAGACCTGAACAGAGCAATTAAGAAGAAATAGAAGGAAACAACAATACACACATCCTTATGAACATTACAGAAGCCAAAAAAGAGGATATAGAAAAGTCCCATAAAGAAATAGAAGAAAAAACAAATAAGAAAATGGAAGAGATGAACAAATTCTAGAAAGAAAACCAACAAAGAGAAATCCACCAAATAAACGAACCATTTCAAGGAGTAAAAATTGAAATAGAAACAGTAAAGAAGGCACAAAACAAAGCAAAGGATGAAAGAGAGAATCTGAGAAAACAATCTGAACTACAGATACAAGCATGAACAACAGAATCCAAGAGATGGAAGAGAGAATCTCTGGAGTGGAAGACTCAATAGTGGAAATAGATAAGTCACTCAGAGAAAACACCAAAACCAAAAAAGCCATAACAAAAACATTCAGAAAATTTGGGACACCATGAGATGACCAAACCTGAGAATAATAGGAAGAGAAAAAGGAAAAGAATACTAGCTCAAAGGCATAGATAATATATTCAATAAAATTATAAAAAAGAGGTTCTGTCTGTGGAGAGTGTCTCCACATACTCTGTAGCAAACAGAGATAAACTTTGGCTATCAGGGTTCCCCCGGCTACTGCTAAGACAAGAGAACTTGCACAGCCACCACACCTCCAACTGCTTCAACAGAAAAGGACTGAGCACTCTGAAAGCCAGACTCAGACTCTGCTCAGAGTGAGATGACATCAGCAGGCCCCAGCCCATGAATACCTGCCAGAGAAAATTGTGTTGTGGTTCCAGTTCCAGTTCTGGGACCAGGTTCTGTCTGTGGAGCGTGTTTCTACACACTCAGTAGCATACAGAGATAGACTTTGGCTGTGAGGGTTCCCATAGCTTCTGCTAAGACAAGGGAACTTGCATGGCCACCCCGCCTCCAACTGTTTAAATAGAGAAGGACTGAGGACTTTAAATTCAGACTCCTGCCAAGAGCAGAGTTAGACATTGAGCAGACCCCTTGCTCAGAGGTAACAGAAGACACACAAACCTGCTTGCCACAACTAACAAGAAGCTTCCTAATCATGAACCACTGAAGCCATGGACAGATGTCAGTGCAAAAACATATATAATAATATAAAGAACAACAAGGTAACTCCAGAAGAAAGTGGTGGTTCTACAACTACAAGACCTGAACTGAGCAATGAAGAGGAAACAGAAGGAAACAACACCAAAAATAACTTTATGATGATCACTGAAGGCCTCAAAGAAGATACAAAAAATTCTCTTAAAGAAATAGAAGAAAATACAACCAAAAATTGGAAGAGATGATCAAATCTATGAACGAAACAAGCCAGGAACTAAAAACTGAAATAGAAGCAATAAAAAGGTGCAAAATGAGGCAAAGATGGAAATATAAAACCTGAAGAAAAAAGCTGGAACCACAGATAAAATCATAACCAGCAGAATTCAAGAGATGGAAGATAGAATCTCTGAAGTGGAAGACTCAGTAACTCAAGTTGATATATCCATTAAAGAAAATACTAAAACCAAAAAAACCATAACACAAAATGTTCAGGAA
The DNA here is from genome assembly GCA_004025045.1 of Sigmodon hispidus. Classification (NCBI taxonomy): domain Eukaryota; kingdom Metazoa; phylum Chordata; class Mammalia; order Rodentia; family Cricetidae; genus Sigmodon; species Sigmodon hispidus. Next base: position 22,310 of record PVIH01015903.1, read on the forward strand.
ATCTGGGACATCATGAAAAGACCTAACTTGAGAATAATAGGAACAGAAGAAAGAGAAGAATATCAGCTTAAAGGCACAGATAATGTATTCAATAAAATCATGGAAGAAAACTTTCCTAACCTGAAGAAGGAAATGCCTATAAAGATACAAGAAGCTTACAGAACACCAAATAGATATGACCCCCCCCCAAAAAAAAGTCAGTGCACCACCTAGTAAACAAGCACAAAACATACAGAACAAAGAAAAAATTTTAAGAGCTGCAAAAGAAAAGGACCAATTTACCTATAAAAGCAGACCCATGAGAATAACACCTGACTATTCAATGGAAATGAGGAAAGCTAGAAGGGCTTGGTCAGAAGTTATACAGACACTAAAAGAGTATGGCTGCCAAACTAGAATACTATGCCCTACAAAATAATCAATCATCATAGATGGAGTAAACAAAATATTTCATGACAAATTGAGACTGAAACAATATCTATCTACCAATCCAGCACTACAGAAAGTATTAGAGGGAAAACTCCAACCTAAGGACCACAGATACACCCATGAAACCACAATTAATCAATAATTCTACAGAAGAATACTCCAGGGAAAGGAAGTACAAACAAGTATCTACCAAAAATAGCAGGAAATATCAATCAGTGGTCACTAATATCCCTTAATATCAATGGACTCAACTCTCCTATAAAACGACACACTCTAACAAGATGAAGAAAACAACAGAAGCCATCCTTTGTAAAATATTAAAAGTTACAAAGGAAAAGGGCCAACTTGCCTATAAAGGTAGACGTATCAGAAAAATGCCACACTATTCAATGGAAACAATGAAAGCAAGAAGGTTCTGTTCAGGAGTTATACCGAAACTAAGAGCATGGCTGCCAACCCAGACTACTATACTCAGCAAAAATATTAATAACCATAGGTGGAGTAAGCAAGATATTTCACAAAAAGACAAGTTGAAACAATATCTGTCCATATATCCAGCACTACAGAAAGCACTTGAGGGAAAACTCCAACCTTAGGAATCAAGATACACCCAAGAAACCACACACAATCAATAATCCCATGAAAGAAAAACCCTAAGAAAGAAATATACACAATCTATCACCAAAAATGACAGGAAGTAACAGTCAGTGGTCATTAATATCCCTTAACATCAATGGAATTAACTCACTTATAAAAAGACCCTCACTAACACAATAGATACACAAACAGAAGCCAACCTTCTGTTGCATACAAGAAACATACCTCAACTCCAAAGACAAACACAGGCTCAGAGTAAAGGGATGGGAAAAGACATTTCAGTCAAATGGCCAATAGAAACAAGCTTGTTTTGCTATACAAATGTTTAATGAATTAGACTTCAAACTAAGATCAATCAAAAGAGATGAGGATGAACATTATTTATTCATCTCAGCAAAAATCGATCAAGATGTGATCTCAATCCTGAATATTTATGCCCCTAATAAAAGACCACCTTCATATGTAAAAGAAACACTACTAAAGCTTTAACCCCACATCAAATATCACACTCTAATATTGGGAGACTTCAATACTAAACTTTCACTCCTAGATAGATCAAGCAGACAAAGAATCATCAAGAGAAGCAAGGGTCTAACAGATGTTATGATGCAAATGACCTTAACAGATATTTACAGAAGCTTTTATCCGAATGCAAAGGAATATACATGTGTTTCAACACCCCTTGGAACTTTCTCTAAAATTGACCACATACTTGGTCATAAGGCAAATATCAATATTTACAAAAATAGGAATAATTTCTTGTATCATATCAGACCACCATGGCCTAAAGTTAGAATTCAACAACAACAAAAAAATCTCAGAAAGCTTACAAATTCATGGAAACTAAACATCTCTACATTGAACCACTTCTGGGCCATGGAAAGAGTTAAGAAGGAAATCAAAGAAGCTCTACATTGAACAACCTCTGGGCTATAGAAAAAGTTAAGAAAGAAATCAATGAAATTCTAGAATTTAATGAAAATGTATCCACAACATACCCAAACTTGTGGGACACAGTGAAAGAAGTGCCAAGAGAAAAATTCATGGCACTAGATGCCTATATATATATAAAACCAAGAGAAAGTTCCCACAAGAAACTTAACAAGTCAGCTGAAGTATTTATAACAATTAGAAGTAAACTCACCTAGAAGGAGTAGAGAACAGGAAATAACAAAACTTAAGGCTGAAATCAGTACAATAGAAACAAAACAATACAAAAACAATCAATGAATCAAAAAGTTGGTTCATTGAGAAAATCAACAAGATAGACAAATTCTTATTAAAAGTAACCAAACAACAGAGAGAGAATATTCAAAATAACAGAATCAGAAATGAAAAGGAGGATATAACAACAGACCCTAGGCAGTCCAGAGAATTAACAAGTCATAGTTTGAAAATCTATACTCTACTAAAATGGAAAACAACAAAAGAATTGGACAGCTTTCTGGACAAGTAGCAATTAACAAAATAAAATAAAGAACAGATTGAAGACCTAAACAGACTTATAACACCAAGGGAAATTGAAGCTGTTACTAAAATCTCTCAAATAATAAAGGCCAGGTACACATGGTTTTTCTACAGAATTCTACCAGACATTCAAAGAAGAACTAATACCAATACTCAAATAACTGTTCCATACAGTGGAAATTGAAGGAATACTACTAAACTCTTTTTATGAGGCTACAATTACCTTGATACACAAGACACTCAAAGATGCAACAAATAAAGAAAATATTACAGACCAATCTCCCTCATAAACATTGATGGAAAAACATTCAACAAAATTATGGTAAATTGATGACAACATATAAAAAAAGTTATCCATCACAATCATGTGGGCTTCATCCCAGAAATGCAGGGATGGTTCAAAATATGAAAAATGATAAATGTTATCCAACATATAAACAAATTGAAAAAAAAATATAAGCATGTCATTAGATGTTGACAAAGTCCAACATGCCTTTATGATATAAGTCCTGGAGAGATCAGGAATACAGAGAAAATTCTTCAATATAATAAAGGTGATTTACAAGAAGCCAATGCCCAACATCAAACTAAATGGAGAAAAATTCAAAGCAATCTCACTAAAAACAGAAACTAGGCAAGGCTATCCCCTTCCCCCTTCAGGAATACAGGAAAAATTCTTCAATATAATAAAGGTAATTTACAAGAAGCCAATGCCCAACATCAAACTAAATGGAGAAAAAGTCAAAGCAATCTCACTAAAAACAGAAACTAGGCAAGGCAGTCCCCTTCCCCCTTATATATTCAACATGGTTTTTGAAGTTTTAGCCAAAGCAATGAGAGAATGAAAGAAGATTATGGGATACAAATTGGAATAGAAGAAGTGAAACTATCTGTATGTGCATATGATATGATTGAATTTTATGTAGACCCACAAAATTCTACCAGGGAACTTCTAGAGCTGATAAACACCTTCCTCAATATTGTAGGATATAAGATTAACTAAAAAAAATCAGTGGCTCTCCTACACATGAGAAAAAAAAGAGGCTTAAAAAATATGGGAAATATCTCCCTTTGTAACAGATGCAAATAGCATTAAATACCTTGGAATAACTATAACAAAAGAAGAAACAGACCTATATGACAAAAACTTTAAACCACTGAAGAAAGAAATTGAAGAAGATATCAGAAAATGGAATCATCTCCCATGTTCTTGGATAGGTAGGATTAACATAATAAAAATGGCAATCCTACCAAAAGCAATCTACAGATTCCATACAATTCCCTTTAAAATCCCAACATAATTTTTTACAGATCTTGAAAGAACAATACTCAATTTCATTTGGAATAACAGGAAGGCAATGATGGCCAAAACAATTTTGCTCACCAAAAGAACCTCAGGAAGCATCACCATCTCTGACTTCAAGTTATACTATAGAGCTACAGTAATAAAAATAGCATGGTACTGGTGCAAAAATAGACTTGAGGATCAATAGAATCAAATTGATGATCCTGACATTAACACAAAAACCTAGGAATACCTGATCTTTGAAAAAGAGGCAAAAAATAGTCAATGGAAAAAAGATACTATCTTTAACAAATGATGCTGGTATACTGGATGGTAGTGTGTAGAAAAATGTAAATAGATCCAAGCCTGTCACCCTGCACAAAACTCAAATCCAAGTGGATCAAAGACCTCATCAATATATGGGACCTCCTGAAACTAAGAAGCTTCTGTAAAGCCAAGGACACAGTAAATAAGACAGAATGACAGCCTACAAATGGGAAAAACTTTTTCACCAACCCTACAAGTGACAGAAGACTGGTCTCAAAAATATAGAGAGAACTCAAGAAGCTATGGCTCACAAACCTTGAATAACCCAGTCAAAAAATCTGGTTAAAAACAATGCTTCTTTTAAATTCCAATTTACAAATAATATTTTGACTTTCTGTCACGCGCAACCTCGCCAGCAACAAAGACGAAACACCGGATCCTTCTCTCTGCAGTTTATTTGGGTCCTTTACAATCTGGTTTCTTCTGACGAATGACTGACGGATTGACTGACTGACTAACTAACTGACTAACTCCTTATGTGGGGAAGCCTGCTCTTAGCTAAATACCCTCAGGGCATCCAATCCAAGATAGCCATGTGGGCATCACCAATAGGCTCAGATATGTGGAAGCAAGCCAGATCCTTGGCCTAGCCAAATATGGAGTTGTTTAGCAGGGAGAATGCTCAAGGCCAGTGCCATCTTACGGTGTGGCTGTACGCAGCTCTCTACAATTCCCCCTTTTTTAATATAAAAGCAACAGGCACGAGTAGACGCCTGATCTCTGTAGTGCAAAGGAATGCATACTAATGCTTCTCCAGGTGTCCTCCACCGAGACAACATCAGACCTGTCCGATACCCCTTTTTCACAGAGGCGGGAATGTGGGTATAAACCTGCATGCAATCAGGCATGCTCTTCTTGGGCTCCAAACCTCGGTGGTACCAAGCCTCAGTGGAATCCAAGTGCAGTGTGCAAGCCTCGCATCCTGTGCTAGAAAAAATAACCTTTCAAGGTAGCCAGCCAAACATGAGGGGACTGTCCCATCTCCAAGGCAGCAAAGGCTTGTAGAATCATAGCTGCATTACGACATTGAGTGAACCTAATATGGCAAATGCACCAAAGGCACACTAGGAATATCAGCACCATTAGGCCAGCCAGAGCTCCCACTCCCGCCCACTCTTTAAGGTGGCCCTTAGTGGTGGAAGTCCAGGAGGACAGTCCTTCTGCCAGCCCAACATCTATCTGAGTAGAATTCACTGTGACAATAGCCACACTCAGCTGCTCCATCAGGTGATCAAATTCTCCTGTCCAATTACCTAAAAGATAGCTAGACAATTGTTTAGACAAGTTAGCAGCATGGGTGAAATTCTCATACTGTACGCTGGTAATACACAGCCCTTGAAACTTCCATTCACAGCCAAGCTGAGCCAGCTGCCACAAGACATCAACTTGCTCTTGAACTAAATCAATCCTTTGATTGACAATCATCAATCCTCCTTTCAACTGGGCAGCAGAACTCTGCTGTAAATCTAGGGCCCGTGCCGTGCTAGCTGAAAGATCATTCAAGACTTATGTGGTTCGCACCATGCAGCTCATGGCAATAGCAGCGGTGGTGGCACTAGCAGCCACCAAGGAAATGGCTGCAATGATGGCAGCAGTTATTCCGAAATCTCTCTTAGGTCTAAAAAGCAACATGGCATTGGGAGCCACTACAGGAACCGGTGTCCATCTGGACAAGCGTGCCACAACAGAAAATCTAAACTCACTAGCATTCCAGCATTGAGAATAAAAGCAACTGTCACTAGAACAAGTGCTGAAAGCAAACCGACTTACAATAAACATAAAAGGAGGAATAACACACACAGGTGTAGGCTCATATTTAATAAGAGAATAATTCTTAGCTATTAAGCAACTACCTCCAAGAACTCGATGTCTAGTGAAATTGCATGTAAAATTTCCCAATCCAAAAAATCCTCCCTTAATCATAAGTAAAGCTTCAGCATGTAAACAACTACCATTAACCCCACATAAAAGCTAATTATCAAAAGGATTCATGCTCATCCTCATCTGGTTATGACTCTTACTAACCCTTAATCCGGGGGAAAAGATAAAATCTTTACTATCATTCACCCAAACTGCACTATGTGATTGACATCCTGTCCAAGGCCACATCCTGCCCCTATTGTTGCCCAAACAAAAGGGGGCCCACTTTGGCTGAGAAAGGGGAAATTCCACCCGAGAAAGAGGTAATTCAGTCACCCCCGTTCCAGGAACAAGGCCATAAATTCAAGTAGCATTGGCTGTAACTGAACAACTCCCTGTCTTAGCATAAAACTGACCAAACCATCCAGTCTGAAACATGGACAGAGGAATGCAGGGAGAAAATTGAATGGTACTATTCCAATCAGCGTCAAAACATAAAGTTCCTTCTAAAGCCAAAGTTCTATTTTCTCCCAGAGAGGCTATTTCTGCATCTAAAGGATAATAGGGAATGTCAAGAGACTCATTGGTAGTAAAAAGACATGGAAAAAGCTGAGCATCATGCCAAACCAGCATTGGTTTGGGAAACACTGACAGAATTCCCCATCTTGATTCCATCATTACTATGTGGCTCAGCAAGAGCATCATCAGGATCAGCAGCAACATCTGTTCTCTGTTCCTCGCCATCTTTCTTTTCACTTGAAACTCTTCTGGTCAGGCATTCAGGAACCCACACTGGATCTTGCTGATCCTGGGGAAAAACACAAACAGACCCTCGTGCCCATGTCAGCACGGGATCAGGCCCTCGCCAGAGGCCTGTCAAGATGTCCTTCCATTTTATCATGCCTTTACAGGCACCATGAGGCGCAGCATGTCTATCTGCTGCAGGGTGCCCGTGAGCATCCAAATTTAAAAAATTAAGAGTAAATAAAGCTAAGGAAAGTCTCTCTTTTGGGGTAAGGCCATGGCCAATTCCCCCTGTTCGTTTTAGTAAACATGCCTTCAAGGTGCGATGGGCGTGTTCCACGATGCCCTGTCCTTGAGGATTATAAGGCAATCCATGATTAAGGTGTACTTCCATTTGTTGACAAAACGAAAAGAATTGTCGACCTGTGTAAGCCTGGCCATTATCAGTCTTTAACTGAAGAGGCTTACCCCACGAAGCCCATGCTTAAAGGCAATGTGCAATAACATTACGTCCCTTTTCACCAGACATAGCAGTAGCATGTATGATACCCGAACAGGTATCCACTGACACATGAATATACTTAAGTGTGCCAAATTTTGATATATGAGTCACATCCATTTGCCAGATTTTCATGGGTAAGAGACCACGGGGATTTACTCCCAAGCTAGGTGGATACAGAAAAGTAACACACTGTTGACAGTCTAAAACTATTTGTCTGGCCTCAGCTCTGGACAAGGAGAACTTCTGCTGCAGAGTCTTAGAACTGACATGAAAAGACTGATGAAATTGTCTTGCATTGTCAAGGGCAGAGACAGGAAAGAACCATGGTTGTCTAGTGGCTAGATCTACTACTGCATTACCCTCACTTAGAGGTCCAGGCAATCTGGAATGAGCTCGTATATGTTGGGGAAAAAACTGTGCATGTCTTGCTAGAATCAACTTCTGTAACTGTTGGAATAAGGCACTGATAGTACCAGTAGGCTTAATAGGTCCAGCTACTTCTAAAAGTTTGAGCGCATTAACCACATAAACAGAATCAGAAATCAAATTAAAGGCAAAATGGCAGGCTTTAAACACTTCAACCACAATCTGCAATTCCACTGTTTGAGGTGAGTTAGGTGAAAATTGAGACTGTACAGGCTGTTGATTGTGGATCATATAAGCCCCACATCCTGTTTTAGAACCATCTGTAAAAACATTCACAGCTCCAGCTACGGGCTGAGACGCAGTGGCTTTTGAAAAGACCACTGGGTGTTCTTTAAAAAAATGTCATTAATGGATGTTGGGGATAATGATTGTCAATGTGTCCAAGAAAACTGCATCATGAAATGGCCCACTCATCGATGGTGGAACACAAGATCAATATTTGAAAAGCAGTATAGGGAACAGTAATAGCTACTGGAACTATGCCAAAAAACTGAATGGATTGTTTGATGCCAAGTAAAGCCAAAGTTGTAGTTGGCTAATGCTCAATGGATTTTGCAGGTGAAATCTTAGGATGGATCCATAATAATGGACCTTTCTGCGATAATAATCCTGTAGGCTGTCACATGGTAGAAAGTGTCGCGCACCACCTCGCCAGCAAGGAACACGCAACACCGGATCCTTCCCTTTGCAGTTTATTCGGGCCTTTAATTATCTTATTGTCTCTCACTCACTCACTCACTCACTCACTCACTCTCACTCTCAGACATATGACGAACGACCCCGGGGGGGAAGTCCGCTCGTGGCTAAATACCCTCTGGGCTTCCAATCCTGGTAAGCCACATAGACATTGCCCATAGGTCCCCAGGCGCCGGAAGCAAGCCACCATCCTTGCCTACAGCCAATAAGGAGTTGCTTACTCCCGAGAGCACTCACCTTCAGAAAAGGTGGAAGGCAGAAACCAGCGCCACCTTTAGGGCGTGGTACAACGCAGCTCCCTACAAGAAAGAATGCACATAGTAATGTCCTGACCTTCCTCAACTCTCTTTAAACTCGCTTGCCTTCATCACTCCTCCAAGGGAGTAGCCTGACACTGACTGCTGGAGCATCTGTATATCCCAAGCCCCTTTTAGCTGAATATTAATGCCCTTTTGTACATCCAGGGCTTGTGCCACACCAGCAGAAAAATTATTGTCCTGGCTATACCAGGGACTAAAGGCCAGAACACAGCCTTTTTAGAAAACATTGGTAGTATCTCAAGTATATAAGAAACATAAACTGCTGCATAATTCTGCAATCTTACTTCTTGGAATTTAGCCAAGAGAAATAAAAATATGTACTCCCCTATTACAGGTTTGTGAACAAAAACATTCATACTCTTTTAAGGCTTAACTTAAAGATACCATTAGCATTTCACCTGTATCAGGTCTGTCCTCTCAAAAAGTGTAGGTCTGTGGCTAACACCGAACAAAGACTCTTTCACTCCCTCCTTCTTCTTCCGGACCGATCTAACTAGCTCCTCCTCCTCTTCTGAGCTCTGTCCTTGCGGATCTGAGATATCAAGGGCCTCCAAGTTAGGATAAAGTCCTTCCTTTCTCCTTGAGATATCTAGGGTCTCTGCATCAGGATAAAGTCCTCCTGTTCTCCTCCCTTGCTTGTCCCTCAAGCTTCCTGTTTCTTCAGAACGCTCCTCCTTCAACTACTCTAAAGCTGCTTGTCCTTCCTCCAGTGCTGCAATGCATCTCTGATCTTCTAGGCACCCCCTAATCAACTTCCAGATAGGCCTTACCCCTGCCTCAAGTGTTCCCTGCTCATAGGCAGAATCTATGTCCCTTCCTAATTTCTCCCATGAAGCAACTGTAAGGTTGCCAGACATTGCAAACCATGGTGCAACAGAATCACATTCCTGTAAAAATCTCTCCAAAATACTTGCCTTGATTTTAAGATCCTTAGAATGTAGCAGCTCATGCAGAGCCAAAAAAATTGGATGTGAGGTTGAAGACCCCATCCTTATATGACTTTTACTCCTTATTTTAAAAATCTTTTGTGAGCTTTTCCCAAAGAGCCCCTGTTATAGCTGTTACTTTCACTTTAAGCTCAAGTTTGCAATAATTGTCACTGTCACTTTAAACCAAAATTTGCAACTGCTGTTACTTTCACTTTGAGCTGAAATTGCTTTTACTGTTACCTTGAGCTCAAGGTTACTGTGCGTCCACAGCTACAAAAGATTACACCCACTCGTCAGTGAGCTTGCCCTGCATCCACAGCATCAAGAGGTTTCACCCACTCGTTGGTGAGCTCCCTCTTCTCCACCTTATCTTTATTGGCCGGAGCTACCCCGCTCTAATAATGGATCTCACTTTACTTGGGACTTACCGGTACACTCCCCCCCCACGACTGCAGAGAGTTCTGAATCCTGTCGTTCATTGGCGGGAGTGTAGTTCTTATCTACCAGGGTTTCATTCTTTCAGCTCCCCGTACGGGCCACCACTTGTCACTCGCAACCTTGCCAGTAAGGAACATGCAACACCGGATCCTTCTCTCTGCAGTTTATTTGGGTCCTTTACAGTCTGGTTTCTTCTGACGAATGACTGACTGATTGACTGACTGACTAACTCCTTCTGGGGGGAAGCCTGCCCTTAGCTAAATACCCTCAGGGCATCCAATCCAAGATAGCCATGTGGGCATCACCAATAGGCTCAGATATGTGGAAGCAAGCCAGATCCTTGGCCTAACCAAATATGGAGTTGTTTACCAGGGATAGTGCTCAAGGCCAGCGCCATCTTACAGTGTGGCTGTATGCAGGTCTCTACAACTTTCATTTTTAAATTAAGCCACTCTTAAAGAATGTAAACTTATTTATTTCAATGGCCCCTCTTCCAATTTCAGTTTTTTAGCAGCTGTCTTATGCTTATTAGCAATAGAGAAAAAAAACAAAAAACAAAAAACCAAAGTTAATACAGCAACATACAGGATCCACACTCATTATGTTCTTCTTTTTCTAGCCTCAAGAATCCAGTTCTCCCTCTACAATAAGCGACTGCCATAGATAAGATAATAAAATTTAAACCTTGTTTCCTCTGTCAAAAGTTTCTCAAGTAAAAAAAAAAATATTAGGCTATAGAGTAAAGGTGAGTTTGGGAACATGCCAAAGATCCATGTTTTTTACTCTGACATCAAAGCTAAAGCTTAGACCTCGAGAGGAGACCACAGGCAGACTGCACAGGCAAAATTTGGCTTTTAAGGTGTATCACAAGAAAGATATCACCTGCTGGCAAAAGCTGTCTGGCCAGCTACTGCCTTGCTCTCACCTAGCCTCACAGAGGCAAGTTCAGGCCTTGTCCAGGACACCATGAAGGGAATGCTGGGATAAGTGAGTGTCCCCAGTCCCACATGGCAAGGAGACATTACACAGAGACCACTCCCAACTGGTCTAAGGTCTGGACGTGGACAATTGGCACTGATTACAGCTGATCTTCCCCATACTTGGCCGTCATCTCAATTTTATTAGAGATCTCTAAAGATGTCTTTACCCACAAACAATTGGAAGCATTCTTGAGAACACAATGTCTATGTTCAAAAGCAATGGGGTAGGTGGTCTTTGGTGATTTTGGTGCATTATAAATGTTTGTTATAATCTAAGGAAATATAGTTTAGAAATATAAAATAAAAACAAAACTATCCCAGATATTTGCCAATGGTATGGATTTTGGCATATTGATACATATTTAAAGTTATTTTGATTATGCTGTATATATGTTTTACTTAGACTACAACAATCACTCTCTCATGCCCATATTATGCCATTCAATCAATAGAATCAGACTGAAGAGAAAGTGCTTCCTGTTTTGTTGCCACTGAAAAAGACTAATCACATCTGTATGTTACTGAAAGCAAAAAGCTACAAGCATCTTCATTTAGCTTATCATCAAATGTCTGAATTATCTTCACCTCATGGATCCTCTTGTGACTAACTGATGGGCTTTCTTGTCTTTACAAGACAGTAAACAACATGTCTCAGTGTAAATAGATTCATGAGGCTTTGTGCTTACTCTACAGCCAGTTAATATAAGGTAATTCTTATTTTCACAGAAAACCAGGCAAGTCAATTGCTATACTTTATATGTGCAATGTTCCCATAAACCAATGTGTGTAAACATGGATACCAGATGAAGGTGCTATTTGGTGTTGTGGTTCTTGGTTCAGAACTACAAGGAGAATTCTCAGCAGAAGAATTACAAATGGCTGAAAGGTACTTGAAAAAGTGTTCAACATCTTTAGCCATCAGAGAAATGCAAATCAAAACAACTTTGAGATACCACCTTATACCTGTCAGATTGGCTGAGATAAAAGACACAGATGACAGTCCATGCTGGAAAGGTTGGGCAGCACAGGAACACTCCTCCATTGTTGGTGGGAGTATAAGCTTCTTCAGCCACTCTGAAATACAGTATGATGGTATCTCAGAAAATTGGGAATCAATCTTCCCAAGGATCCAGCAGTACTACTACTAGGTATATACACTAAAATGCACATTTGCACCACAAAGACATGTGCTTGACTATGTTCTTAGCAGCATTATTAATAATAGCAAGAACCTAGAAACAACCTAGAGGCCCCTCAACTGAAGAATGGATTAACAAGCTGTGGTACATCTCCACAACTGAGTTCTACTCAGTATTAAGAAAAAAATGATATCCTAAAATTTGCAGACAAATGGATGCATTTGGAGAATATCCTCCTGAGCAAGATATCACAAAACCAGAGAGATAAGAGGGGGATGTGCTCAATCATCAATGAACTTTAAACAAAAAGCAAAGCATTCCCAAGCTGCAAACTACAACTACTGAACAGCTTGGGATCTGAAGTTCTTTAGACTGGCACCCTGTAGCCCATTTTTTCCAGAGGAACACCTGACCCAGTCTTGGTGTTAGGGTGAGGAAAGCAGATTTGGCTGGAGTGGATGGGGAACTAAGCCACCTAGGGAACTTGTGGCCTCCTGCCCTTGCTAGGGAGGAAATGGGAAACAGAGAGAGTGACTGTGAGGGGTGGCCTCGAGGGGAAAGGGCGTTTGAGTAAAGGGATACATGGATAAAAAAATAAGACTTATTCATAAGAAAAAAATAAAAACCTTAATGACCAATAGCTAGGCGGGTTTAGGGGGACAGAGAGAATGCTAGGAAAGGAGAAAAATGAGAGATAACAAACCAGATGTAGTGAAAGCAGGAAATGAACATGCAATGCTGATTAAAAGTAGTTCTAGATGGTAAATCTTATGGGTTTATTTAAGATAAAAGTGCTAGTTCATAACAAGCTAAGATATTAGATGAGCATTTGTAATTAATAATAAGCCTCTATGTGGTTATATGAAGAGCTAGATAGAGAGTAAGTGCTGAATGGCAATATAATGAAAAACCTCACCTATATAGATGGGCACCAAAATTTGTAAAAGAAACACTTCTACAGCTTAAATCATAAATTGAACCATACACACTGATAGTAGGAGATTTTTAATGTGGTACATTAAACAATGAAGTAGTCACTGAGGAAAAACTAAACAGAGAAATACTAGAGCCAACAGATGCTAGAAAGCAAATGATTCTAAAATTTACTGAACATTTCACTCCAACACAAAAGAATATACCTTCACAAATCATGAAACTTTCTCCAAAATTGCATAAAACTCCTGTTAGCCTTTGCTATGATTTTGGGCCATTAAACTTTTCTCAGTCTGAACATACTGATCTTGCAGAGGACCCAAGTTTGGTTCTCAGCACAAACATTAGGTGGCTAAAACCTCCATTAATTCCAGCTCCAGGGAAATCTGTCTGACTTTGGCTTCTGAGGGGACCTGCATTTATGTGTACACAGACACATGCAGACACATAATTACAAATAAAACGTCTCCTTTTAAAACAGAGAGTCTTGCATCTACACAGAAATTGGAAGTCAAGTTCATAATCTGAAGTTACCAAAAGAGGATTTCCCCTGAACAGGATTTCGAATAATATCAGTTTTACTATGTCTGATCACTATTAGACTTTCAAATTAAAAAAAAAAAAAAAATCTAGACATTTGCAACTTCGGGTGAGACCAAAAACAAGATCTAATAATTAGTGTCTATTTCTGAAAGAAGTGCATATTTAAAGACTACAGGTAATTAATAGCCAAGTTGTCCTGTAATCATATACAGTAATAATTGGAGTATAAAGTAGGTTTCATGCAGAAGAACAGAAAGCCAGAAGGAAAAGTTTAGAGTTTAGATATGAAAGGAAATAGGAAAACTCTTAAGAACAGAGAGCTAGAAGAGAAAGTTTAGAGCTGAGATATAAAAAGATATAGGGTTAAGATCAACAAGCTGAGAGAGAAGGTTTACAGCTGAGATACGAAAAGAGATAGAAAAAGATAAGAAAAACCCATTCTTTCTGCCCATGTGCTTGCAAAAATTAGCTCCTGTAAAATATCGGGATTGGTGAGCCATTAAGCAGGTGGCTATTTTGAATAATCTAAGGGGTAATTAGGACATTTTTTGTGTAAAAACAGATAAGCTTGGTGGTATCTAGATAAAGCATAAGGCTAAGAGGTTTCAACGTCTGCAGCAGATACTCTAAGGGTGAAGATGGAGGTATGCTTTTCCCTGGCTTATTTCCCATTGTCAAGACCTAAGTGGGGTACAGAACTCAGCAAGCCTAGGAGTTTTACCCTGTTCTGGGCCATATATCCTGTGATAAATGACTTGCCACACAAGTGCTATGAAATGCTTTCTTCTGGTTAAGACATGGCTTTCACAGTCTTGATCGTATATCATCTAATTAAGGCTTGCACAAGATCAAGACATCCAAAATCCTAGCATAAATGGAGTAGATTATGTCCAGTCAGACCCACATTTTAAAGAGCTATTGACAATGGGTAGGTTCCAGGATAGAGAGAAACATTCTAAGAATTTACACATGGTAGGTTTCTCATGCTTTAGTAGATGTACTCATACCCATTCATACACAAACATTTTTCAATAAATTTAATGGTTTCAAAATAGTTCTTTAAGTTACAGTAGAATTCAGTAGCAAGTTCATATTTTCTTGGGTTTGTTGTTGTTATTGCTGCTTTTTTATTTTTAGTAGGAGTATTTTATTAGTATTTTAAGTATTTCAAGGTTACAAAGTATATATTTATTAAAATCATTCATTGAATTTAGGTTTAATTTTGTTATCAAAAACTCACCAGTTTTTTTTTCAGAATCTTCAGTTTATCAAAACAAATTTATAATGTATGTCCTTATGATTTTTGGGAATTTCATTCATATCTGTTATAATGTTTGTGTTTCAATTTCTAGTTTTATTGAAATAGGTCTTCCCTTTTTTTGGTCTAATTTGGTTAATAATTTGCCATTTGTGTTTAATCCTTAAAAAATAAATAAAAATTAAAAAACAGTGTCTGTAATTGAACTGAATGGAAAATGGAGTTTTTAGGCATCATAGTATTCAAAATTTATTATTTGCAGAGTAAAATATAGAATAGTGTCTTAGTTAAGGTTTTATTGCTGTGAAGAGACACCATAAACACCTAGTTCTTATAAAAGAAAACATTTAACTCAGGCTGGTTTATTGTTTCAGAGGGTTAGTCAATTATCATCGTGGTGGGACATTGCAGCAAGAAAGCAGGCAGAAAGGGCTGGAGAAAGGGCTTAGAGTTCATCACCTTGACTGGCAGGCAGCAGAAGACTGCATGCCACTAGGTAGGCCTGAGCTTATGTAAGACCTCAAAGCCCACCCCCACAGTCACATACTTCCTCTGAAAAGGTCATCCCTATGCCAACAATGTCACACCTCCTAATAGTGCAAATTCCCTATGGGCCAAACTTTCAAATATATGAATCTATGGAGCATTTATATTTAAACCACTACAAGTAGAGAGCATTAGTAGAAGTAATATCTATTAATCTAAATTATTACTGACTATGTCATATAGTAATAAATCGATAAAAATGACACACTTATAAATAATATTCATATACTTAGAATTTCCTTTTTAAAAGTTATGATAATTTAGAAAAATATAACAAATCCTTCCATAACATTTCTTTGAGTGCTTATGAGAGTTATAAACATTTAGGCAGAAGCCTTGCAACTAGATACCTACAAAGAAAAGCTACCCTGGAAATGAAATTTTAAACTTTTAAATAAAACATAATTCATGGCTGTAATTTTATTTTATATTGTGATATAAAGATTATCACATTTAATCTTTGTGATATCAGTTTTTATCTTTGTATGAAGATACATGGTGATCCAGACATGTTACTTAGGTTCTTATTAAACCAAAAACCCATTTATCATTAGAAATAAAAGTTTAAGTATTTAGTGAGTTATTCATATAAAAAAATGCAACTAGCGTATCTACCAAGTTTTAAATATATTCTCCCTCTTGTAGATTTTATCTTCTTACATAAGCCCTTACAATTCATTGTGCTAAACAATTTGAGAAAACCAGTAATATATACACAGGTTCCTGGAGACATTGCAAATAAACAGAAATCTAACAAAATTCAGAAATTTATTATATCATCAGTTCAATTGTCAAAATATCTGTCTCAAAATTTAATACAGCAAAGGGAATCCTAGCTAGTCAGGTATAATGATTGTTATAATGCCATCTGTGGTTTTCTTTGAAGTGGTTGAGACTGTCTATAAGGGATGGATTATGAATAATTAAAATGAAACTGACTGGAAATGAATAGAATATTTTGATTGTTTCAATCATGGTAATATTTGGGTTTGAATAACTGTCATGACTTATCAAATGGTGTACTTAAATATATGATTTGATGTACCCTCATAGAATATTAACACAACTGACATAGGCCTAATACCTATAATGTATTAAAAGACTCACAAAACTAGACATCAAAATACCTAAGTTTAATAAAAAATGGGATATGTATCTAAACAGATAATTCTCAACAGCAAAATCACAAATGGCTCAGAACACTTGAAATATTCTTAGCCATTGGGAAAATGCAAATCAAAGTTGTTTTGATTTTCATTTCTCTGATAGCTAAAGAAGTTGAGCACTTTTTCAAGTGCTTTCAGCCATTTGTAATTCTTCTGCTGAGAATTCCCTTTTTAGTTCTGAACTTCATTTTTTGTTTGGGTTATACCTGACATCTGTCAGATTGACCAAGATAAAAGTCACAGATGACAGCCTATGCTACAGAGGTTGTGGAGCCAGGGGAACACTCCTCCATTGTTGGTGGGAGTGTAAGCTTGTTCAGCCATTTGTGAACACAGTATGGCGGTTTCTAAGAAAATTGAGAATCAGTCTCCCCAAGGACCCAGCAATACCACTTCTGGGTGTATACCCTAAAGATGCACAGTCAAACTCCAAAGGCATTAGCTCAACTATGTTCATAGCAGCATTATATGTAATAGCAAAAACCTGGAAACCACCTTGATGTCCCTCAACTGAAGAATGGATTAACAAACTATGGTACATCTACACAATGGAGTACTACTCAGCAGTATAAAAAATGATATGCTAAAATTTGCAGGCAAATGGATGGACTTGGAGAATATACTCCTGAGTGAGGTATCACAAACTCAGAAAGATAAGCAGGGGATGTACTCACTCATTAGTTGTCTCTAAACAAACAAACAAGAAAAAAGCCAAGCATGCCCAAGCTGCAAATCACAACCACTGAACAGCTTGGGAACAGAAACACCCTGGACATCCTCGGATCCCACTCCCCCTTGAGGGACACCTGACTCACTCTTGAGGGTGGGGGAGAAAACTGGATCTGCCAGGAGTGGAGACTGGACTAAGCAATATTGGCTCAGTGGGACCATGGGACTGTCTGCTGCCTGTCCAGGGAGGGGATGGGGAGTTGTGGAGAAGAAAGAATGACCTGATGTGGCGGGAGGGGGAAGGGACCTTGAATAAGGATATACAAGGATAGAAAGTGTGACTTCTTTGTTAATAATAATAATAATAATAATAATAATAATAATAATAATAATAAAACAAAAGTATTACCTCAACTATGTTCATAGCACCATTATTTGTAATATCAAGAAGCTGGGAACAAACTATATGCCCATCACCTAAGGAATGGATTAACAAGCTGTGGTACATCTACACAATGGAGTAGCACTGAGCAGTAAGAAAAAATGATATCCTAAAATTTGTAGGCAAATGAATGGACTTGGAGAATATCCTCCTGAGTGAAGTATCACAAACCTAGAAAGGTAAGCAGGGGATGTACTGACTCATTAGTGGACTCTAAACAAAAAGCAAAAAGTAAACCATATCCAAGCTAGAATCCACAAACACTGGACTGCTTGACATCTGAAACACCTTGCTCCAGCACCTTGGATCCTACTCAGTCCACAGGAACACCTGATCCATTCTTGATGTTGGGGTGAGGAAATCGGATCTGCCAGAAGTGGACTTTGAACTAAGACACACTGGGACTTTAGGACCTCCTGCCCTTGCTGGGGAAGAGATAAAGTGATATGGAGAAGAGAGAGTGACTTCAAGGGAGAAGGGAGCTTGAACAAGGATATACATAGATAAAATATATGACTTTATTCATAATAAATGTAAATAAAAAGAAGAAATGTAGCAAGATTATGTGTTTCATTTTAAATAATTGTCTCATCTAAGGCTAATATAAAGATGAGTGCCTGAAGGCAGGAAGTAAGTGTGGGCAGTGGTACAAGACTGGAAAAATTTAGGAGCAGGGTAGACATGCCAAATAGATGCCATAGATGCCATAGAGTCCCTGGAGCTGCTGGGAGATACAGGAGTCATGCTGCTGAGAAAAGGTACCAATCAGCATGGCTGAACAAAATGGGTTGAGTTCCGATGAAAGAGTTAGCAAATTATATGCCTGGAACAAGGTCAACCAGGGTAAAATTAATAAAAGCATCTGTATGTCTTTGAGTGACTACAAATGTTTCTGTGAGCTGCCAGACTGCCAGTAAAACCTCTGTCCAGACCTGGAAAGTCCAGGCCAGAAACATTATACAACGGAATACAAGTCTCAGAACTATTTGCTTCTACAAAAAATGTTTAAATATGTTTCCATAGCCAATTATAACAAAGTTGTCAACATCTGTCTTCATATCACAAACATTCATCAAAATACAATTTTGTGATGAGATTTAACCATGACATCATGGGTCAAGAAAGATGGCTGAGTGGTTGATGCTTATGCATGCCTTACTTCTCAGACATATAGACCTATAAAAGGGTGTAAGGAGGTGTGAGGAGACTAGACAGATTGCTAAGTGGGTAACAGCTCTAGTTGCACTTACTGAGGACCCAGATTTGATATACAACTGATACATAGTGCTCATAGTCCCAAGTCATACCAATTCAAGGAAATCTCTCGACCTATTCCAACCTCCTTGGGTACCAGGCATGTATAAGGAACACAGACATAAATGCAAGAAAAATACTCATACACATAAAAATAAACAAACTAATTTTTTAAAAATATGGAATCATGTCATTATAGATTTGATATTTGATGTATACTAGTATTTGATTATATGAATAGATTTCAGGAAAATAATCTGAGGATAATTTAGAAAGCCCATGCCCAGGATATTTAAAAGTAAAGGTGAATACATTTCCATGAATTTATCCTGAACTATTATTATGAACTCTTTTTTCTGTATGTATTTCGTATTCATTAAAGTCAATACATATTCATTATGATTTCAGAGTAATGTTGGGAGTAAGGTTGCCCTAAGGTTTCCGTGATGTAACACACAATCACAAGGGAGAGTGTTACATCTAATTCTTCAAAACAGCCTCCTGGGAATTTTTCATTGATTCTCCCTAATGTCCTGGTCTCCACAGCCTTGGTAAAATATATCTGTCTCAAAATTTGGAAACAGTATTTATTTTGAGATGAAATGTTTGGTGTGTTATTTTTGAGTTTGTCTATGAAGCTGCTAAACTTCATTTAAAACAATTACTATGCTGCTGAAAAAAAAATCTGGTAGAGCTTTTTCTCATCATTAACTAAAATGCAAGAAAATTTTATAGCTTATTAGTCTTAAAAAATAATTTTTAATTAAATGCATCACTCAGGGCACTTTGTATTTAGGTGAGTTGATTAAGTTTATTATTTTATTTAAATAAAAAACCTTACTATTCTTCACAAGGGAAAAGCAGATTTGGAGATCCCAGAAAACTGATATTCAACTTACTTCCATATGGAAGAATTCTTATTATTATAGAATATTTTTATGTTTTTTATATTTTTTAGTTAAGGGAAAATCATGGAAGCAAAAAATAATAAAATCCAGTTTATCATAACTCAAGGAAGGTGCTCCTTGTTAAAAGATTTTAACGATAATATATTAACAGAGGACAATATTCCCAGCACTTACAGGATGGAGTCTGGAAGATCAGGCCTATCAAGCCAATATTAATTGTGTCCTAAGTTTACTGCAAGGTGTGGCTAAATTGTTATCATAAGGCCACCCTGGGCTAAATGAGGTCTGCTATCATTAAAACTAAAAGGAAAAAATACAATATCTTCCATTAATAGAGAAATAGGAAACATTTTACTGGATATTTATGGAGGACACACTCATAGACATAATACCTATCACAAGGAAATGATTCAACAATGTATAAGAATATTGAGAACAGAGGAGAAAACTAATTTTTTTCAGCTACACATGTTTATTACAACAGATTGCCAAATACTGCAGAGTTTGAAAAAGGTATCAGTTAAAATGAGAAAGAAAAACAATTTCCTAAGGAGTGTATCTGGGGGAAGGCAGGGAGTGGGGTATGAGGGATCAGAGGGATATCTTTGCTTGGTATAGAATATGAGTTAAAATGTGAGAGTAGCATTTGATAGTGTTTTAAGTGAGAAATGAGGGAAGAAGTTTGCACTAGTTTTGATACTTGACTACTGCAGGGGACTATTTAGTATTCCTATGGATTTCTGATATTATTCTGTGTCAGAGGCTGCTACAACATGTGAAAGAAGATGCAAATGTGGAGGAGAATCAGAAGATGAAGCTTTGTTCATTGCTTAGATTCTAGATAATATTATGAAGTAACTACACCCTAGTCAATGAGGAAACTGTTTCTATTATTTCTAAGTGTGCACACCTGTGGATAACTGTGTGGGTTCTTGATTATCACAAGATGTTTACTATGTAAAATGTATATTTCTTGTATATCATAGCACATATTATAACAATTATGTTTACAAGATATTTTTCTTACATAATTTATTTTTAAGGATTATTATTATTTCATATGTACACATATTTGTGATTTCATGAATGTTTGTCACTTGTGTGAAAGTGATTATTTCTGACAGTAAAGGTGTTCTACTACCTTGAACTAAAACTATGTCAGCCATAAGCTTCCTTTCAAGAGTGGAGAATAGAACTGGGGTCCTCTAAAAGAGCAAAAAGACAACGGCTTAGGTTACTCTGGAGACTTTGTACTGTTGAAAAAATGACTGAGAATATTTAGAAATATTAAGCACATTTTTAGGAGTTTTCTGTTTTGATAATTTACTTGGGCAGTGCTTTAAACATAAATATGCTGAAAATGCTTTGTGTGATCATATTTCATTTTATGCTTATGTTAATTATATCCTAATCACATTGTACTGAAAAAAGAAAACTTTATATTCTCTGAAGATTTTAAAGCATTTCACCACTGCTGGTAGAGTAATTCCAAGATCTGACACTCTACTGACATTATTATGAATTATATAACATTAACTAAAAATATACCTTTAAAGTTTTAATCAGTTCAAAATAAATAAATGTATTTTTCACATTGCCATGATATATGTCTATCATATGCTTTAAAATTGTTATTCAAGTGAAAAACCATTTATTGGGTAAATAAAAATAAGTAAAGAAGCCAAACATCAAATATAGCATATTGCACAATACTATCAAGAACTTTTCCTTCTTCTTTGAGACATATCCAGTAGCACAGTCCTGAGAACCACGTGGGATCTGAAAACAAGATAAACAATTTCACATTTTTTCTATAAGCTATGATTAAAGGAGGTGACCCAAACATAAATAAACTGCAGACAATAGCATTTTCTATTTACTGTGAATTAACCTTTTTTTTTTAACTTTCAACACCATGCAAGTATTTAGAGTGGCCAATCTCAAATTTCCAGCTGTCTATACTAGAAGGGGCCCTGGTCATTTGAAATGTAGGTTTATAAATTCTGACTACTTCATTCTTTCCTTAATTACCTTTTTAGACTTTTGCTGAATATATTGTTCCCTCATTTGTGCTGCATAAAAATATTGAATTAATAAAAAAGAACATGTTATTGTGCTTAGTAATACCCTACAGTACCCATGAAAATACTTGGAATTTTTGCTTAATCTTCTATATTTACAAATATTTGTTCTATTCTTGACAGATGACCCTTTACTCTTTTCTCTACAGTATTCCTGAAAACCAGACTTCTGCAGTGACTTTCATCCTTGTGGGCTTCTCAGAATACCCAGGCCTCCAGGTGCCCCTGTTCCTCCTCTTTCTTGCCATATACATAGTAACTGTGCTGGGAAATCTGGGAATGATTACCATCATCAGGCTCAATCCCAAGCTCCACACCCCCATGTACTTTTTTCTTAGTCACCTGTCCTTTGTGGATTTCTGTTACTCCACTGTTGTGTTACCTAAACTCTTAGAAAACTTGATTGTGGAAGACAGAAGGATCTCCTTTAGAGGCTGTGTCACCCAGTTCTTCTTCATATGCATATTTGTGGTGACAGAAACATTCATGTTGGCAGTGATGGCCTATGACAGGTTTGTGGCAGTGTGTAAACCCCTCCTCTATACAGTTGCCATGTCTCTGAAGCTCTGTTGCTCACTGGTAGCTGCATCATACTCCTGGGGTATAATCTGTTCCTTTGTATTTATATACTTTTGTTGACCTTGTTCTTCTGTGGAACCAAGTTCATAAATAACTTTGTATGTGAGCATGATGCCATTGTTGCTGTGTCCTGCTCTGATCCTTACATTAGCCAGAAGGTCATTTTCATCTTTGCCACTTTCAATGAACTAAGCAGTTTGATGATCATTCTCACCTCCTATGTCTTTATTGTCATCACTGTGATGAGAATGCCTTCTACTGGTGGACACCTCCCATCTTACTACCATCACCATTTTCCATAGCATTATTATCTGTCTCTACTGTGTTCCTACCACCAAAAGTTCATGGCTTCTGGTCAAGGTGGCCTCAGTCTTCTATGCAGTTATTATCCCCATGCTGAATCCACTGATCTACAGTCTCAGGAATAAAGATGTGAAAGATGCTGTTAGGAAGCTGATCAGTTCTCACTCATCATTATAAAATGCAGTTCCTAAAAATGTAGTTTTTTTTAAACAATGAAGAGACTTATATTTTATTTTCATGAAGCATTTTCCTTACAGGTCACTCCCATATTTATTATCATGTTGTAACTGTAAATATCATTATAAATTGATACTTCAACTATTTAAGTTTAATTTTATAGATTAATTTTTATGAAATTGTTTAATTGATGAATAGAATTTATAGTATGCGTTTTTGGTTTTTTCTGTAATAGTTCTGCTTGTCTTGGAATTCACTTTTATAGACCAGGCTGACTGGTAACTCACAGATATCCACCTGCCTCTGCTTCTTGAGTGCTGCGATTGAAGGCAAGGTAGATCACTGCCAAAATTTGGTGTATTTTTTAATTGTATAATTTGTGTAGATATTTAGATGATCTGTATAATTTCATCAAGAAAATTTGCTCTTGAAAGCTAGGAAATTCTGACTATAGATAATTGCTATATTAAACTCAGTTTTTGCTTTTAAAATTATTTTAATAAACAAAATTATAATCTTAATAATTCCTTCTGATTTGGATAAAAGCATCTGAATAAGAACAAAAATGTGAAGGACATAGTTAAAAATCTGCAATACTCTCAATTTTCATCATCATTATCTCCTGAGCAAGTAGCTATTTATTTTAGAGTACTCATTTCTTTCTGCAATGTTAACAGACACTTGTCTTATTTTCTTTCATGAAGATTAAGTAACTGCTCAAAAAATAAGCATGTAATGTACTTGCCAATATAAATATTTTAATGTAGTTTTTATTATAATTGTTATTTATTTATTTATTTGAATAGTTCATAATTAATATTTGAGTAGTTGTAGATCATTTCTATACTAGTAAAACATAATAAACAATGTTTTACAATATCAATCTCACATGTAACTATTACTCACTAAAATGAACCATACATAAAAATAACAGTGTAGTAATTCATAAATCAATTGCTGGGGTATTTCTGTTGTTGTCTTTTGAAATGTTTAGACTTCATAATGGAACCCTTTTGATTAAGTATACTTCACTTTTATGACTTGCATGAGTCATATGTTTACTCGTTTTTGACACGGAATCAGATTAACAAAATGCATTCTAAAATCATACTCCAATTTCCTGTTATATTTTAACAACGTACCATTTTAGTACTAAAAGTGAATTATGAAGGTGGAATATGATAAGAATGTTACTACAACTTGTAGCACTGCAGAGTTCAGATCAACATCTGAGAAGAATAAGCAGAATAACATTAAAATTGACAATTTTTCTAGTAAGACTAAAATTTTTAATCTTAAAATTATTTTTTCAAATTTATTCTTTACTGGTAAACTCATAACCTTATAATATAGAACATAGCTTTGAAACTGGCCAATGAGTTTACTGAACCTTTTACCTGACATATATATTTGAAAGCTTTAAAGCTTTTCGGGACTTTGTTTTAAAGTTAAAACTTTCCCGTTGGATATTTGCTTCTTGTTAAACATCATTCTATTCATTAATTGATTTTACAGAGAATTTTCAAATATTGTGTTATTTCATTTTAATAAATTTAACTAAATTCTTATGCATATATTTAATTCTATTTTTACAAACAAACCAAAATAAAAATCAAATGGATTTCAAACTTTCTAGAGGTTATGCCTTCAATAGCTTTTTCCCTCACTTTCCTATTATATTCTGGTCTGGGAGGGACCCTGGAATTCAAGGACTACCAATAGTTTTTTAAACAGACTTCTGATGGAAGATTAAGGCCTAGAATATACAATAAAGTGTAAAGTTTTGAAGAACACATACAAATTGCTGATGTATAATTTTGGCATGTTCAACACTCTTAGACATCAAAAAAGATAGAAAATTATAACATTTTTAAATTCTTTTTCTTTCCATGCAGAATAAGTAACAAGAAGAAAACTAATGAATATCAAGGCTGGTGTGGATAGTGGGAAAAGTACAAATTTGTTCATTGTTTCTAGGCCTATAAATTGGTGCAGACACTTCTATGTGAAATTTTGTAGTAAGGCTAAATATATATGTCATTCCTGAGTGTGCTTTAAGTACTGTATATTCCCCATCAGACAATGTTACACATATGTTATTATTGTTCCTCTAATTAAACAAGCCAGTTTATAAAGCCACACATGTCCAACAACAGGTATAGATTAATAATTTGTCGTGCTCAGGAGGATATTCTCCAAATCCATCCATTTGCCTGTGAATTTTAGGATATCATTTTTCCTTGCTGCTGCGTAGTATTCCATTGTGTAGATGTACCACAGTTTGTTAATCCATTCTTCAGTTGAGGGACATCTAGGTTGTTTCCAGGTTCTTGCTATTACAAATAATGCTGCTATGAACATAGTTGAGCTAATACC
>PVIH01015904.1:0-47683 GCA_004025045.1 Sigmodon hispidus
GGAATGTTGCTGGGTCCTAGCAAGTTCTTGTTGAAAAAGGGGACAGTAGGCAGGTAGACCAGGAATCAATGACACAAACCCTGGAAGCAAGTTTGAAAGCAACAAGCTCAATTTATACAGAAAGGTCTGCTCTGCTAGTATGGTGTGGCCATCTCTCATTGGTCCAGGTCATCTCTCAGCAGGATTCTACCTCTGTTGCTGAAGTCCTTTGAGAAACCAAGCTTGTCTCTTAGAAAGCATCTTATGACCATGCTCCTCATAGTAGCTTAGCAGTTTAGACTGGCTGGCATTCAGGCCAGTGGATGACCCAAGGGCCTAGAACCTATCTATCCTACCTTAATGAGTCTAAAATTTAATACCTAAACCATTTTCTCTCCTAGCTTGTATTACCATCCTAAAAATTTTTTAGACCCTAAAATATCTTCGTAGATAAACAACTTAATCTTTTATGTCTCTCAAGCTTATACACTTACACCACCTTTGTGAGTTTCTTTTCTAAATTTGGTAACAAGTAAAACAATATCTAATCTTCAACCCCATCAGAGAAGTATATAATATTATATGAGTAAAGAGGAAGTTTAGAGCAAACAACTTTCAAAAGTATACAAATGTCAGAGACATGTGGGTGCTTGGACAGTCACCCAAGGTTCCTTTGCAACACTGGGGCATCATCCTTCTGACTACAGGCCTAGAATATTTGACAGACTTTTCTATGAAAGCAGATATTTTGAAGGACTGTCTTACCGTGTCTTGGAAAAAAAATTAACAATTGCTTTCTTTCTGTCCAATTCAAGCAATTTCGAAAATATTTTGTCAGCCATCAAGTTAAGGGCAATTTTTCTGTCCAGTGGTAAACTTTGCCACAAAAAAAGTAAACTCCATATGAGGGTTCAATCAATGTTCACCATTGTCTCTTAAAGCAAATTGTTACTGTAAGGAGTAAATATGTCTCACTGTCATAAAAACCCTTATGTTATTAAAACATCTGAAATGCCATATGCTGTAGATCTCTGGAGTGATTGAAAACCTCCTGCCTATCGAAAGTATATATCTGTTCGGCCTTGAAAACATACCTAACATGACTACTATTTGATTATTATAGACAATTACTCACCTGTACTTCTTTTTTTTTTCCTTCTTTATTTTGTATTTATCAAAAAAAAAACAGTAAAATGAATTTAAAATGTGGAAAAGTTAACAATAACTATAAAGAGAATAAGAATCATAAGCATGGCTTATCAAGGGTGGTAATGCAAATAAGATTGCTACACATATGTACTTCTTAATTATGCTAAATAGTTTGTAATAAACATTTTCAAGAACTAGAAGTCTACTTTGCAATGTTAAATGAGCTACATAGGTTTAATGCCTTAAATAGGAGTAGAAATACATATACATTATAACAAAATAACAGAAATTTAGATCAATATACAAAAATTTATAACAATGTAAAATATTTAAGACTAGTAGTTTTTTTAGTTTAACAGTAGATTGAAAAATCTATTTCTTTTTCTTTTTCTATCATTTCTACACAATGCTCACATTTTATAATCTTATCATACACAACCCACATATTCCATGGCCTTAGGATCACCTCATATATTCTCTTAGAGGCTGTTTTCCAAATAGTTCCAAATTATCACTTTCAAAAAAAAAATCTCCAAGTTTACAATGATAATATTTTATAGCTTGGTAACTATCTCAAAACGACATACTGTGTTTTCTAAAATATTCAGAGTGAACTGGATTTCAAATTCCTTCTCTTAAAAATGATAGATAAGAGAGATTATGTTAATTACTTTGATTTGATCATGCCACATTTAATACATACTTCAAAGTAGCACATTATATTTCATAATATCATAAATCTACAATTAATCATTTTCATTTCAAACACAGATAGGATACTACTCATGTATTTTTCAAATATCCTAATTTGGAAAACTCCTGTGTAAAAACTGATAGCAAGAGTATTTAAGACACATGTTGAAGAAGATTCACACTGTATCAAGTGTTGTGATTATATAGTGTATAGAGGCATTTCTCTGATTCTATGGCTGACCACAAGCAACGCCCACTTTTTGTCACTAATCCTGCCATGTTTGACTATCTCAGAACTGCTTCAGTTTTCATGTCCAGTTGGTCGATCCTTAGAATTTAAGCCTGAGTCTAGTCTCCTCCATATGTATACATGTCTATTTCATTTTCTTCACCAGGTATCTGTTTCTTATGAAAATAATCACAACAGTAAAGTGAACAGACCAATCTTCATAAGCACACATTTGCCTCTCATCATATCATGGCTGTAAAGGAGTCAGAAAGCAAATACAGAAAAATTACTGTGAGCACAAGGAAAGTATAAGTAAGTTTGAAGCTTGGATTATAGAATGAGAACCTATAAAAAGAGCAAAATGAAATGCCATGGAAATGTAAGTCTCATTTAGGAGAATGCTTGCCATGCTAACATAAAGGTTTGAAATTGGGCTCCCAGAACTGACATAAGCTTTGATGACATAAAGAATTTCACCTGCTTCATGATAATTACCTCAAAATATTGAACATTATTTGAGGTCATTGTGGAGGGGATCATTGTTCTGATTTCTTTCTCAGCATGTTTGTTGTGTGTGTATATTAGGGTTACTGAACTTTTAATTAATATTGTATCAAGCAACTCCACTAAAAATGTTTATCAGCTATAGAAGTTCTCTGTAAAAATATTTTGGGTTATTTATGTGTACTCATGTCATCCAAAAATAGTGATACTTTGATTTTTTTTAATCTGTAGTTACTTAATATCCTTTGTTATCATTTTGTTGTAGGTATAACTTCAAGTAGTATATTGAATAAATGGAGAGAGTAGATAGCCTTGTCTTGTTCCTGGTTTTAATGAAATTGCTTTAAGTTTCTTTCTATTTAAATTTATGTCAACTATGAGTTTGCTGTATATTTGCTCTTATTTCATTCAAATGCGTCCTTTATATCCCTAATCTATCCAAGTCCCTTCTTATTGTACAGTGTTGTATTTTGTCAAAGACTTTTCCAGCATCTAAAGAGATGATCATGTGGCATTTCTATTAAAAATTTTTATATGGTGGATTAAATTGACATATTTTTATATGCTTTACTATCTCTGCATCTCTTGGATAAAGTCTACTTATTCATGTGAATGACTTTTTAAAATGTGTTTTTAGATTTATTTTGTGAGTGTTAAGTATCTTTGCATTGATGTTCATGAGGGAGATTGCCCTGCAATTTTCTTTTTTTGTTGAGTTTTTGTGTGGTTTGGTTCTCAGCACGGCTGGGCACTTTTTAAAGAATTGGGAGCAAAATCCATGGACTCCTTTTTCACATTTATTGGTGCCCTAATTTCACACTAGCAGGGAAGAATTGTGCAGACTGGTATTCCCCATTAACAACCCAGTTTTTCCAATCCTGCAATCTACATGATGCACCCCATCCCCTAAACCCACCCATGATGCAATCTCAGCAACTCTCTGAGACAAAGTTTTTGCCAGCTCCTTATTAGGACAAGAGCGAATCTCAAAGAAACAGAATCAGCTGGCCTCTATTGAGCCAAGAGCAACTTCCAGAAACACAGAATCAGCCAGTTCCCATTGGACCAAGAGCAAATATTTACAACATAGAACGACCAAACTCCAAGTAGGCAAAGAGCTCAAATTTGACCAAGAGAGAGTTGCTGAGAAACAGAAACATCAAGCGCATGTTGGACTAAAATAAACTCTCAGAGACACAGACAAATTCTGTATCAATTAAAGGAATCAATGGAGAGACATCAATGAAAATATACATATAGTAACATAAAGCACAACATAACACCACCAGTATCTATGGATTCTCAACAGCAATATCTGACTATTGTATTGAAGAAGATGCACAAGGAAATGACCTTAAGAATTACATTCTTGCACTTCAGAGCCCATTTCTTCCAGAGGAATACCTAACCAAATCTTGACATTAGGATAAAGAAATTGGACCTAGCTGGAGTGGATGCCAAGTTGATCCATCTTGAGACTTCTCTCCCCTTTAGGGGATTGATGGAGGGATGGGGAGAAGGGAGGCTGAAGGCTGACAGGGAGGGATTGAGAGGGGGAAGGGAAGGAATGTAAAGGGATACAAGGAAAAAAAAAACTTTATTTTAAAAATAAATCAAAATAAACTTAAAAAATAGCTTTATGGAGATGATAGAAGACTTTAAAGAGGAAATTTAAAAACTCCCTTTAAAAAAGAGGAAAAGAACCCCCCCCAGCTGCTGCTAAGACAAGGGAACTTGCACAGCCACCCCACCTCCAACACCTTGAGCAATGTAGCAGGATACAAGATTAACTCAAAGAAATCTGTAGCCCTTCTATACACTAAAGATAGAAGAGCTGAAAAAGAAAGAAGGGAAAATTTACCCTTCATAATAGCTGCAGATAGTATTAAATACCATGGAGTAACTGTAACCAAAGGAGTAACAGGTCTATTTGACAAAAATTTTTAATTCACTAAAGAAAGAATTGAAGAGGATACCAGAAAATGGAAAGCTCTCCCATGTTCCTGGATTGGTAGGATCAACATAGTAAAAATGGCAATTCTACCATTTTTACTAGCCATGAGAGAAATGCAAATCAAAACAACTTTGAGATACCACCTGACACCTGTTAGATTGGCTAAGATAAAAGACACAGATAACAGCCTATGCTGGAGAGGATGTGGAGCAAGGGGAACACTCTTCCATTGTTGGTGGGAGTGTAAGCTTGTTCAGCCACTTTGGAATGCAGTATGGCGGTTTCTCAGAAAACTCAGGATCAATCTCCCCAAGGACCCAGCAATACCACTTCTGGGTGTATACCCTAAAGATGCACA
The DNA here is from genome assembly GCA_004025045.1 of Sigmodon hispidus. Taxonomy (NCBI): domain Eukaryota; kingdom Metazoa; phylum Chordata; class Mammalia; order Rodentia; family Cricetidae; genus Sigmodon; species Sigmodon hispidus. The sequence goes on from PVIH01015904.1 coordinate 4,867, forward strand.
TTCACACTCCAAAGGCGTTAGCTCAACTATGTTCATAGCAGCATTATTTGTAATAGCAAGAACCTGGAAACAACCTAGATGCCCCTCAACTGAAGAATGGATTAACAAACTGTGGTACATCTACACATTGGAGTACTATGCAGCAGTAAGAAAAAAGTGATATTCTAAAATTTGTAGGCAAATGGATGGATTTGGAGAATATTCTCCTGAGTCAGGGATCACAAACCCAGAAAGATAAGCAGAGGATGTACTCACTCATTAATGGACTTTAAACAAACAAACAAACAAACAAACAAACAAACAAGAAAAAAGGAAAGCATGCCCAAGCTACAAGCCACAACCTCTGAACAGCTTGGGATCAGAGACACTCTGGACTGACTCCTTGGATCCCATTCCCCCTAGAGGAACACCTGACTCACTCATGAGGGAGGGTGGACAAAACTGGATATGCCAGGAGTGGAGACTGTACTAAGGAATATTTGGGAGTGTGGGGCCTTGGGATTGCCTGCTGCCTGCCCAGGGAGGGGGTGAGGAGTTGTGGAGAAGAGCTAATGACCAGATGTGGTGGGAGGGGGAAGGGACCTTGAATAAGGATATACAAGGATAGAAAGTGTGACTTCTTTGTTCATCATAATAAAAGAAAAAGAAAAAAATAGAGGAAAAGAAAAACAAAAATAAATGTAATCAATACAACCCTTAAAGAAAATCAAGAAAAAACAATCTAACAAATGATAGATTAATAGAAATAGAAAGTAATAGTTTTAGACTTAGAAGGGAAATAGAAGACATAGAAAAGAAATAAGCTGAAGTAATACTGGAAATGAGAAGTTTGACTAAGTAAACAGAAACTACAGATGCAAGCATTACAAACAGAATACAAGAGATGGAAAAAAATCTCTGGCATGAAAAATTCAATAGCAGAAATAGATAAGTTGCACAAATTCTGGTTGTGTTAAGTGAAACCCAAAGCCAGATATCACAGAAAAGCTGGAATATTGGAGAGAGGAAAAAATTCACAGACAAATATCACCCAGCTTTCTTCTAGCTTCCTCAACCTTGCTCATCACTTCTACAGAATAAATCTCTATCTGTCTTAAACACCTTCTTCACACAGTTTAGCATATCCAAGTTAAGATTAAAGGTGTGAACTGCTACTATTTGGTAGTTAGGCCTTGGACTCACAGAAACACAGAAAAATCTCTCTTTCTCTCTGGATTTATGGAACTAAAGGCATAGGTCACCACTTCCAGTTTTTCTCAAACTGGGATTAAGGGCATAAATTAGTTACCACTCTCTGACCATCCTGGATTGCCAGTGGGTATATCTGTTATCAGATATTTCAGATTGGTTTTTAATAAATACATAACATATCCCTACAAACCCCATTTTGTGTCAAAAATATCAAAGAAGGTTATAACTAACATAAAAAACATAAACAATACATACAATAATTGTGTACAATATATACAAACATTAATTACACTACTCATGCCAGTCTGTTAACAAATGAAAAATTCAAGAAAATTATAATGCTAATTATTTTATTTTGTTCAGTCCAAAGGATTATATCTAATTAACTTTTTATCTAACTTGTATTACTAACTAAAAATTATATTTTGAAGTCTCTCAAACTTAAACACTTTAGCTTCCAATTGAGGTTCTTTTCTAAAACTGCAACTAGAATACTATAACTATCACATCTTTAATTGCCACAGTGATCTAAGAAAAAAGTAATATTAACTAAGTAAACATCATGAACACGCAAGCAACTTCCAAAACATGGGAGAAATGAAACAGCTGGCTGCTTGGACACTCACCCAAGGTTCTTCTCTATTTTTAAAACATCCATTTTTGGCTTACAGTTCTAGCATGTTTAACAGACTTCTTTGTGAAGCAAGATATTCTCAAAGATCTTCCTACCTTGTCTTGACAAGGTTTGGAAATTCTATTTTGTGTTTTTGTCTATCTCCTGTTTGTCAATTTTGAATATTATATACTGTGAGCAGTCAAAGCAAGAGTACTTTTTTGCCCAATGGCTAACTTTTGTAACAAAGAAGGTTAACTTCATATAGAGGAGCTTCTTAACGACCATAATCTTCTCTGAAGTTGATTAGCGCTGCCAAGAGCAGATGTGCCATTGTCAAAAAATAATAAGAATATATATTATTAAAATATCTTAAATGCCATAGTCTATGGATCTCAGAAGTGTTTGTAGAATACCTGTTCATCTGAAATATATCTGATCTTGAAAACATAACTAATATGACTATAAGTTTAATTGTAATGTCTAATTACTAACTTGCATTTCTTTATATTCTAGTTAGTTGGTAATAATAACTTTCATGGACTACCAATTTGTATAACATTGTTAGATGAATTGTATAAGTATATATAGTACCTTGAACAAGCATAGAAATACATATATAGTAACAAAATTAATCTCAACTTTATGGAAATATACATAATGTGTATACAAAATACAAAAAGTCCAATTGAATATAAAATATTTAAAGCTATTAATTCCTTTAAAATTAGATTCAATAATCTACCTTGTTATCCAGTCATATCTGTATTCCCTTTTTACTTTCTTTTTTAAAGTAAGAACTCTGTGTGGAGAGCTGCATGTAGCCATGCCTTGCATTCTCCCTGCATGAAAAGATGGTGCTGGCTTCCACCCTCCACCTTCCACATGGTGAGTAGAAGTGACAAACTATCCCATAATTCTCTAGGCTGAGGATCTGTCTTGCTTCCGTGTACCTGGAACTATAGGTAGTGCCCATGTGGCATACTGGGGTTGGCAGCCCAGAGGCAATTTAGGCTGCGGGTAGGTTTTCCCTGGAAGCAGAAAGAGAGAGAACATGTAGCAAGTCAGTCAGTCCCCATCATAAGTAAGTAAGTCAAAAGTCAGAATTCAAGGTTCCTCAATAAAACTGCTGAAAGAAGAGCCTGAGTGTTTCATCTTCCTTGCTGGCAAGGTTGCGTGTGACACTCTGAATTTAATCTCTCTTGTTTAGCTTTTTTCTAACCACAACCAATAACCATTTTTAACCAATTACCCTAAACAAAGACAGTCATCCATTACCCATTGAAAGACCAAAAGCCACCCACCTGACTGACCTCTTGGGAATGTGGATGCCATGCTCTTAAATTTACTTCTTGCTGGCTGAAGGTTCAGGGGATCCTGAAAAAAAGTTTTATTAATTATGTAGTCCTGAAATAAGCATCTGTATCATTTGTTGTCTAGTCTTTGCATAATAAAAAAGTGCATGGCTTGTCTCAAGTTTTGAATAGAGTAGTCTTTGAATCTGGTTCTTCTCAAATATCCACCTTGAAATTGTCCTAAACAGATTGTAGACCAAGTCTAAATTTTGGTTGGTGTTTGTCAGCCTAGTTGCTTTATTATAGTTTATGAGAAATCATCTTTGTGGGGTCCCATCTTCCTTTTGGATATTTCAAATTTTCAATTAAGTATTGTCATAGATCACTGCAGAAAACTTATGAGACTAAAACCTCCTCTTGAATATAACACCAATGGCACAGACATTAAAAACATCAAACAATAAGTGGGACCTCTTGAAACTGAGAAGCTTCTGTAAGACCAAGCACACAATCAACAAAACAAAATGACAGCCTACAGAATGGGAAAAGATTTTTACCAACCCTAGAAGTGATAGAGGACTGATCTCCAAAAAATAGAGAGAACTCAGGAAACTAGAGTCCAAAACCCTTAATAACCTAATTAAAAAATGTGGTTCAGAACTATGAAAGAAATTCTCAGTAGAATTAAAAATGGCTGAAAGACACATGAAAAACTGCTGGACATCTTTAGCCATCAGAGAAATGCAAATCAAAACAAATTTGAGGTACCACCTGACACGTGTCAGAATAGTTAAGATTAAAAACTCAGATGACAGCCTATGCTGGAGAGGATGCAGAGATCAGGGAACACTCCAACATTTTTGGTAGGAGTACAAACTTGTTCATTCACTTTGGAATGCCATATGGCTGTTTTCTCAGAAAGCTGGGAATCAATCATCCCAAGGATCCAGCAATGCCACACTTCGGCATATACCCTAAAGGTGCACATTTGCACCCAAAAGGCATTAGCTCAACTATGTTTATAGCAACATTATTCATAATAGCAAGAACCTAGAAAAAACTTAGATGCTCCTCATCTGAAGAATGGATTAACAAACTGTGGTACATCTACACAATGGAGTAATTCACCAGTAAGAAAAAAAATGATATTCTAAAATTTGCAGGCAAATGAGTGGATTTGGAGAATATCCTCCTGAGCAGGTATTAGAAACCCAGAAAGATAAGCAGGGAATGTACTCACTCATTAGTTAACTTTAAGCAAAAAGCAAAGCACACCCAAGCTGCAAACCTCAAACACTGAACAGTTAGGGCTCCAAAGCACCTTAGACCAGCATCTGGGATCCCATTCAGTCTAGATGAACACTTGACTGAATCTTGATGTTTGGGTGAGGGAAGCGGATCTGCAGGGAGTGAATGCTGAACTAAGACACATTAGGACCTTGGGACCTTGGGACCTTGGGTCCTCCTGCCTTTGCTGGGGAGAAGATAAGGAGATGAGGAGAGGAGAGAGTGACTGGGAGGCACAGGAGGGTGAAGGGAGTTTGAAAACACAGATAAATGGATAAAAAATGAGATTTTATTCGAAAATAAATAAAAAATGAAAATAAAAATTGTTCAAAATCATTAGCCATCAGGGAAAATCAGATGAAAACAATGCTTAGATACCATCTTGTACCTGTCAGAATGTCTAAGATCAAAAACACAGATTACAGCCTATGCTGAAGTAGATGTGGAGTAAGAAGAACCCTCCTCCATTGCTGGTTAAAATAGAAACTTGTTCAGTCACTTTGTAAATTAGTATGGTTGTCTCTCAGAAAACAGGAAGTCAATTTACCTCATGTTCCAGCAATATCACTCTTGGTCATGTACTCAAATGTCATATATTCTTACCATAAGGACATTGTCTCAACTATGTTTATTGGAGTATTATTTGTAATAGACAGAACCTGGAAATAACCTAGATGCCTCAACTAAGACTGAACTAAAAATATCATGGTACATTTGCACAATGGAATAATACTTTGCTAAAAAAAAATACACACTGATGTTTGTAGGCAAATGAATGGAACAAGAACATATGATCCTTAGTAAGGTAACACAGAACCAAAAACATAAACATGGTATGTAATCACCCATAAGTGAATTTTAACTGAAAAGCAAAGGATAACCAAGCTACATTTCACAACCCCAGAACTGCCAGGTAACAAAGAGGAACCTAAAATAGACATCAACAGATTCCCCTGGGATGGGGAAGTAGATAAGTTCTCCTCAGTGAATTTGGACTGTAAGGGAGAGGAGGTAATGGAAGATAGAAAGTGAACATGAGAGAATAGAATGGTTGAATTGGGAGAGGGACAAAGAGGGAAATAAAGGAAATAGATATCTTGATAGAGGGGCCATAGTGGGGTTAGAAAGAAAGCCGGTGCTAGTGAAATACCCCCCAAACCCACAAAGGTGATCCTGGTTAAGATGTCAAGCAATAATGGAGAGAGTGCCTAAACTTCCCTTCCCCTTTAATCAAATTGATAACCACTCTAATTGTCAAACCTTGATTCAGCAATTGTTGGAAGGAGATGTAAAAGATTCATAGCTAAGCAATGGGTCAATCTCTCAGTCCAGCCTAAAAGAGAGAGAAGAGATTATATGAGCAAAGGGGTAAAGATTATGATGCAGAAATCAACAGAGATAGCTGACACAAGCTATTGAGATCTCATTAACTCTGAAATAGTAGCTGAGAAACCTGCATGCCATTAAACTAAACCGTCTGAATGTTGATGGCAATCAAGTGGCAGGGGCAGTTTGTGAGGTCCCTGGCAGTAGGATCAGAATTTATTTTTAATGTGTGAACTGGCTTCTTTGAGCCTATTATCTACAGTAGAACACATTGCTCAGTCTTCATACTGGGGAGAGGGGCTTGTTCCTACCTCAACTGCATTTTCCAGACTTCATTGATCTACCTTAGGAGTCCTTACTCTCTCTGAGGAATGGCAGGACTGGGAAGAGTAAATGGAGCAGAACAGTGGTGATTATGTTAAAAATAAATTTTAAAAAATAGATTTTTTTTCTGTTTCAATTTTGTAGAATAATTTGAGAAGTATTGATATTAATTCTTTTTATTTTTGAATGTCTGGTAGAATTCTACTCTGAAAATATCTGATCTTGGGCTGTTTATTGGGTTGGGAGAATTTTAATAACTACTTCTATTTTTAAAGTGATATAGACATTTAAATTGTTTATCTGATTTTGATTTAATTTTGGTATGGTTTCAATAAAAAAAAATGTTCCAGTTCTTTTACAATTTCTAAGATAGTGGAGTATAGATTTTTTGAAGTATAACCTAATTATTCTCTGGATTTTCTTACTGTTGTTACGTTCCCCCTTTTATTTCTGATTTTGTAAATTTGACGACTCTTTCCCTGCTTGCCAGTTAGTTAGGATAAGACTTTGTCTGTCTTGTTAATTTTCTCAAAGAAAAACTCCTTGATTTATTGATTATTTGAATTGTTCTCTTTATTTCAATTCTATTGATTTCTGCCTTGAATTAGATTATTTCTTGCCTTTTACTCCTCCTGAGTGAGTTTACTTTTGATTGTTCTAGAACTCTTATGTGTGCTGTTAAGTCTCTTATGTGAGGTATCTGCAAATCTATTAGACAGGTACTTAGTGCTATGAACTTTCATCTTAGTCTCAGTTGGTTTGCATAAAGATTTGTCTATCATGTTGATTTTCTAAAATACCAAACTTTTGTTTCAATGTTTTTACATTGATTTTTTCTATTTTATTGATTTCTATACTCAGTTTGACCCATGCCATTAGAATAAGCCCACATCTAAGACTTCTTCAAATACCAGGACACACGAGCTGGATGGTCCAGAGACCTAAGATATAACCTAACATGAATTAAAAAAAGGAATAAAGTCAGTATAATGATGCCTATATACTCATAAATTGATGACAACCCCAACTCTCATCAGAGAGCCTTCACCCAGTAACTCATTAAAGCAGATGCAGAGTCCTACAACCAAACATAAAGGCAGAGGTTCAGGAATCCTGCTGAAGAAAGAAAGGAAAAATTGTGGGAACCAGAGGGGTCAATGAAATCATAATAAAACAAAATCTACAGAAACAACTAACCTAGGTTCATATGAGCTTACAGAGTCTAAAATGACAACCAGGGAGCCTGCATGGGATTGACTCAAGTTCTCTACATGTGTGTGACAATTGTGTAGCTGACTCTATTTGTGGAAATTCTATCAGTAGGAACAGGGGCTGTTTCTACCCACATTGACTGGCTTTTGGGAACTTAATTCTCATACTGAGATGCCTTTTCTAGTATTAATACAAGAAAAAGAATTCAGTACTACTAAAAATTAATATGCCATTCTTTTTTGATGCTATAGGAGATCTTCACTTTTCTCAATGGAAGCAGAGAAGTGGACCTGGTAGTTGGAGAGGAAAGTGGAGTGAGGGAATGGGAGAAGAGAAGAGAGGGGAAAGTGAATTCATGTGTATAATATATGAGTGAATTTAATTTTTAAAAAGCTAGATACAGCAGCCAACGGTTGTGAATTTAGTGTTGAGGAGGCATAGTCACAAGGACCATTAGAGCTTATTTTTTAATCAGTCAGGCTATGGCTGTGAACTCCAGGTTTTGGAACAACTTTATCAAAACATAATACATTGAGCAAAATTAGGGAAACAGTTAATGTATACCTGTGGCCTCCAAATGCCTTTATATTGCCTGTGTATGTATGGGCACACCTGTGTGAGCATGTATACAAGAATTCACATATGCACATACACATATACACAGGGATATGGGCACATGACATATACAGTCACGTGGGCACATGTGCACATGCACATGCACACATGCACTCTAGAAGACAGATGTAGTAATTAGTTTCTTGTCCAGACTAGCCCCAAAGTCTGAACCTGCTTGCAACAGCTTAGCTCTGCCTAGCCCTGATGTCCAGATCAACAGCTTCAAAGTCCCAAAGAAACACACAGAAGCTTATATTGATCATGTGCTGTTTGGTCTATGGCTCAGGCATATGACTTGCTAACTCTTAACTCTTTTTTTTGTTTGTTTGTTTTTGTTTTTTGTTTTTCTAAAATAAAAATTACTTTATTGTAGTAAATTTACAAATCCAGTCAGTCATTGTACATTTATGTTTAGGCAGCCATTTAAACAAAGACTTGCCTATTTTCAAATCTTTTTTATTGAACTTCTGTAAAATTAGATAGTCATTCCATGTCATAAAATTCTGAAGTCATTCTGAAGTTGAACAGAGCTTTGGAAAACTTCTTATCAGTTTCTATGGACTAATCTACCACAAACAAGAAAAAAAAAAAAAACAGTGTTGAAATTAGAAAGAAAGAAAACTAGCTTTGTATCTTCTTTCATGACTTATGTTCTTTTTCCACATTCTATCCATCATCACCCAATATTACTCTTTTTGATTTTCAGTATACATTATATTTATTATACACATAATTACAGCTGGTTATGTATATACATGTATACTATATAGACTAATGCCTGCATATGAAGATGAATGTGATTTTTATTATTCTGAGATTGAGTACCCTCACTTAACATTATAATTTGTATTTTTTCTCCTTAAAATATGCTGTAAATACAGTTATTTACATATAGGTATGTTTATATTATAGGATAAGATCTGCATATGCAAGACAACATGTACTATTTTTTCTTTATAAGATTAGGTGACCTCTTTTACTATTTTACATTATGAGGCCAACCACAAATTTTCTGGGATTTTTTCCTATAGAGTTAAATAATATTCCCTTTTACATATGTGCCAGATTTTATTATTTGTTCTCCTGTTGAGCTTCTGTTTTCTTTCTGTGTTGACTCAAGCAGCAATAAACCTAGATATACAAGTCTCTGAACATAGATGCAAAATTTCTCAAGAAAATAATTGCAAACCAAATTCAGGAATACATTAAGAACAGCTTGGGATCAGAAACACCTTGGACTGACTCCTTGGATCCCACTCTCCCTAGAGTAACACCTGATTCAGTCTTGAGGTTGGTGGGAGAAAACTGGATCTGCCATGAGTGGAGGCCGAATTAAGCAATATTTGGACAGTGGGACCTTGAGACTGCCTGCTGCCTGCCCAGCAGGGGGGTGGGGATGGGGAGTTGTGGGGAAGAGAGAATGACCTGATGTGGTGGGAGGGGGAAGGGACCTTGAATAAGGATATACAAGGATAGAAAGTGTAACTTCTTTGATCATGATAATAATAATAAAAAAGATGAAATAAGCGATAAAGGTAAGATTTAAAAAAGAATGTCATAATACATATGAATGCATATGACTAAGCAAAATTGAGTTCACATATGTGAATTAATAAATGGAAGATACTGTATAAATAAACTTCCACAAACCTACCAGATTAATGCTGGAAGGCATCCGACAGAATTGAGCATTCTTTTGTGATAAAAGTCCTGCAGATATTAAGAATAAATGGAACAGACCTCCAAATAAAAATAGTTGTATGTAACAGACTATTTACAACAAAACCTCATGCAGAGACAAACTAGAGCATTTCCTCTAGAGTCAGGAGAGAGACAAGAATGTCTTCCCTCTTATTCTGTATGGTGATTGAAGTATTTTCTGTACGAATTAGATTGGTAAAATAAATAAGAGAGGTAAACACAGGAAGGGAAAAAGTCACACTGCTAGTACTTACAGATGATATGAGACTTTAATAGAACTTATGTGAACCATTTTAACAAACCATATACAACAATGTATAAAAAATATCATCCACCATGACCAAGTGAGCTTCATCCCAGAAATGCAGGGCTGGTTTAACATACAAAAAGAATAAACGTTATCCATCATATAAACAAATTAAAGGAACAAAACCACATGATCATATCTTTAGATGCTGAAAAAGCCTTTGACAAAATCCAACACTCCTTTATGATTAAAGCCCTGGAGGGATCAGGAATACAGGGAGAATATCTAACTATAATAAAGGCAATTTTGGAGAAAAGCTCAAAGCAATCCCACTAAAATCAGGAACTAGACAAGGATGTCTTCTATCTCCTTATCTATTCAATATAGTTCTCGAAGTTTTAGCTAAAGCAGTAAGAGAATGAAAGGAGATTAAGGGGATACAAACTGGAAAAGAAGAAGTGAAGCTATCTCTATTTGCAGATAATATGATTGTATACATAAGTGACCCACACAATTCTTCTAAGGAACTGCTATGGCTAATAAACACCTTCAGCAATGTAGCAGGATACAAGATTAACTCAAAGAAATCAGTAGCCCTTCTATACACTAAAGATAGAAGAGCTGAAAAAGAAATAAGGGAAACATTACCCTTCATTATAACAGCAAATAGTACTAAATACCTTGGAAATTGTAGGATACAGATTCTATATAAAAAAAAAAAGTAGTAGACCCCATCGGTTCTGGTTTCACTTCAGGAACCAGGTGCTGTCTGCAGAGTTCCAGCGCATCTGTAGCAGGGGCAGATGAACTCTGCCTGTCACAATACCCACAGCTGCTACCGAGGGAATTTGCATGGGTACCCACCTCGACTCCAACTGAGTGAACAGATAACTACAGGGGTACCTGAAGGACAGATTCAGACCCTGCCCAGAGGTGAGGAGGGGTCACCAGGCCCAAGCACCTATATCCCAGCCAGGGAGGGAAAGTTGAGCTCCCATTGGTTCTGGTTCCACTTCCGGGACCAGGTGCTGTATGCAGAGTAAGCCCCAGCGAACTCTGTAACAGGTGCAGATAAAGTTTGCCTGTCACCATACTCACAGCTGCTACTGAGGGAATTTGCAAGGTTACCAACCTCAACCTCAAACTGAGTGATTAGATAACTTCTGGGGTCTCTACAGGGTAGATTCAGACCCTGCCCAGAGAGGTGACAGGAGGCACACAAACCCGAGTGCCACAACTGACCAGGACCCATCTAATTGTGAACCACTGAAGCCACGGGCAAACAGTGCAAAAAATTACATAATAATACAAAGAACAACATGGTAACTCCAGAAAAGAGTGGCAATCTTACAAATAAAAGACTTGAACTGAGCAATGAAGAGGAAACAGAAGGAAGCAACACCAAAAATTCCTTTTTGATGATCATTGAAGCTCTCAAAGAAGATATGAAAAATAGCCTTAAAGAAATAGAAGAAAACACAAACAAAAAATTGGAAAAGATGAACAAATCTATGAAAGAAACCTGCCAGGAACTAAAAGCTGAAATAAAAGCTGAAATGGAAGCAATAAAAAAGGCACAAAATGAGGCAAAGGTGGAAATAGAAAATTTGAAGAAAAAAGCTGGAACCACAGATACAAGCATAACAAACAGAGTTCAAGAGATGGAAGATAGAATCTCTGAAGTGGAAGACTCAGTAGTTCAAATAGATATATCACTCAAAGAAAATAATAAAACTAAAAAAGTCATAGCTCAAAATGGTCAGGAAATCTGGGACACCATGAAAAGACCAAATTTGAGAATAATAGGAATAGAAGAAGGAGAAGAATAACAGCTCAAAGGCACAGATAATATTTTCAATAAAATCATAGAAAAAAACTTCTCTAACCTGAAGAAGGAAATGCCTATAAAGATACAAGAAGCTTACAGACACCAAACAGATATTACCACCCAAAAAAAGTCAGCGAACCACATTATAATCAAGCCACAAAACATACAAAACAAAGAAAAAAATTTAAGAGCTGCAAAAGAAAAGGGCCAACTCACATATAAAGGCAGACCCATCAGAATAATGCCTGACTATTCAATGGAAATGATGAAAGCTAGAAAGGCTTGGTCAGAAGTTATACAGGTGCTAAAACAGCAGAGCTGCCAAACTAGAATACTATACCCAGCAAAATTATCAATCAGCATAGATGGAGTAAACAAGATATTTCAAGACAAAGTCAGGCTGAAAGAATATCTATCTACCAATCCAGTACTACAGAGAGTATTAGAGGGAAAACTCCAACCTGAGGACCACAGATACACCCATGAAATCACAAACAATCAATAAGTCCACAGAAGAATATCCTAGAGAAAGGAAATACAAACAAGTTACCACCAAAAATGGCAAGAAATATGAATCAATGGTCACTAATTTCCCTTAATATCAATGGTCTCAACTCTCCTATACAACGTCACACTCTAACAAGATGGATACAACAACAGAAGCCAACCTTCTGGTGCATACAAGAAACACACCTCAACCACAAAGACAGACACAGGCTTAGAATAAAGAGTTGGGAAAAGATTTTCCAGTCAAACGGTCCTAAGAAACAAGCAGGGGTTACAATCCTATTATCTAACAAAGTAGACTTTAAGCTAAAAGCAATTAAAAGGGACCAAGATGGTCACCACTTATTCATGAAAGGAAAAATTGGTCAAGAGGAGATTTGAATCTTAAATATTTATGCCCCTAATATAAGGGCACCTACTTATGTAAAAGAAACACTGCTTAAGCTCGAATCCCACATCAATTCTTACACCCTAATAGTGGGAGACTTCAATACCCCACTTTCAACCCTGGATAGATCAACCAGACAGAGCCTCAACAGAGAAATAAGGAGTCTGAAAGAGGTTATGATGCAAATGGATTTCATAGATATCTACAGAACCTTCCACCCAAAGGTAAAGGAATATACATATTTCTCAGCTCCTCATGGAGCTTTCTCCAAAATTGACCACATAACTGGTCATAAAGAAAATATCAATAGATATAAAAAAAATGGAAATAATTCCTTGTAACATATCGGACCCTCAGGGCCTAAAGTTAGAGTTCAACAACATCAAAACCTAAAGAAGGCCTACCAACTCATGCAAACTCAACATCAATCAGCTGAACCATCTCTGGGTCAAGGAAGAAATTAAGAAAGAAATCAATGTATTCCTAGAATTTAATGAAAATGAATCTTCAACGTATCCAAACTTGTGGGACACAATAAAAGCCGTCTTGAGAGGAAAATGCATAGGGCTAGATGCCTATATGAAAAACCTTGAGAAATCCCACAGTAGAGACCTAACAGTGCAGCTGAAAGCCTAAGACAATTAGGAGTGAACACACCTAGAAGGAGTAGATGGCAGGAAATAATCAAACTTAGAGCTGAAATCAATACAATTGAAACAAAATGAACAATACAAAGAATCAACAAATCTAAGAGTTGGTTCTTTGAGAAAGTTAACAAGATAGATAAGCCTTAGCCAAACTAATCAAAAAACAGAGAGAGAGTGTTCAAATCAACAAAATCAGAAATGAAAAGGGGGACATAACAACAGACCCGCAGGAAATCCAGAGATTTATCAGATCATATTTTTAAAATCTGTATTCCACAAAAATGGAAAACCTAAAAGAAATGAACAGCATTCTGGACAGGCACCATCTACCAAAATTAAATGAAGATCAGATTAATTACCTAAACAGGCCTATATCCCTTAAGGAAATTGAAGCTGTCATTAAAAACCTCCCCCAAAATAAAAGCCCTGGTCCAGATCGTTTCAGTGCCGAATTCTACCAGACATTCAAAGAAGAATTACTACCGTTACTCCTCAAACTATTTCACACAGTAGAAACTGAAGGAATATTGCCAATTTCCTTTTATGAGGCCACAATCACCCTAATACCCAAGCCACTCAGAGACACAACAAAGAAGGAGAACTACAGACCAATTTCCCTCATGAATATTGATGCAAAAATTCTCAACAAAATTTTGGCAAACCATATACAACAATGTATAAAAGATATCATCCACCACGACAAAGTAGGCTTCATCCAGAAATGCAGGGCGGGTTTAACAAACGAAAAACTGTAAATGTTATTAATCATTTAAACAAACTAAAGGAACAATACCACATGATCATATCCTTAGACGCTGAAAAAGCCTTTGACAAAATCCAACACTCCTTTATGACTAAAACCCTGGAGAGATCAGGAATACAGGGAGAATACCTAAATATAATAAAGGCGATTTACAAGAAGCCAAGAGCCAGTATCAAACTTAATGGAGAATAACTCAAAGCAATCCCACTAAAGTCAAGAACTAGACAAGGATGTCCTCTCTCCCATTATCTATTCAATATAGTACTCGAAGTTTTAGCTAAAGCAATAAGGGAACGAAAAGAGATAAGGAGATACAAATTGGAAAAGAAGAAGTGAAGCTATCTCTATTTGAAGATGATATGATTGTACACATAAGTGACCCACAAAATTCATCCAAGGAACTGCTACAGCTGATAAACACCTTCAGCAATGTAGCAGGATACAAGATTAACGCAAAGAAATCAGTAGCCCTCAAATACTAGATGTAGAAGAGCTGAAAAAGAAATAAGGGAAACATTACCCTTCATAATAGCTGCAAATAGTATTAAATACCTTGGAGTAACTATAATCAAAGAAGTAACAGACCTATTGGACAAAAATTTTAAATCACTGAAGAAAGAAATTGAAGAGGATATCAGAAAATGGAAAGCTCTCCCATGTTCCTGGATTGGTAGGATCAACATAGTAAAAATGGAAATTCTACCAAAGGCAATCTACAGATTCAATGCATTGCCTATCAAAATCCCAACACAATATTTTTTGGACCTTGAAATAACAATACTCAATTTCATTTGGTATAACAGGAAAGCCAGGATTGCCAAAACAATCTTACTCAACAAAAGTACCTCAGGAGGTATCACCATCCTTGACTTCAAGCTCTACTATAGAGCTACAGTAATAAAAACAGCTTGGTACTGGCATAAAAAAAGACTTGTGGACCAATGGAAAAGAATTGAGGATCCAGACATTAACCCAAAAACCTATGAACACCTGATCTTTGACAAAGAGGCCCAAAACATTCAATGGAAAAAAGATAGTATATTTAACAAATGGTGTTGGCATAGCTGGATGCAAGTGTGTAGAAAAGTGCAAATAGATCCGAGCCTGTCACCCTGCACAAAACTCAAATTCAAGTGGATCAAAGACCTCAACTTAAACCCAACCACTTTGAACTTGATAGAAAAGAAAGTGGGAAATACACTTCTACAAATTAGCACAGGTGACCACTTCCTAATTATAACACCAGTGGCACAGACACTAAGACCAACAATCAATAAGTGGGATCTCCTGAAGCTAGGAAGCTTCTACAAAGCCATGGACACTGTCAATAGGACAAAACGACAGCCTACAGAATGGGAAAAGATCTTCACCAACCCTACAAGTGATAGAGGACTGAACTCTAAGGTATATAAATAGCTCAAGAATTTAGAGCCCAAAACCTTGAATAACGCTATCAAAAAATGGTGTACAGATCTAAAAAGGGAATTCTCATCAGAGGACCTACGAATGGCTGAAAGGCACCTGAAAAAGTGTTCTTCATCTTTAGCCACCAGAGAATGCAGATCAAAACAACTTTGAGATACCACCTAACACCTGTTAGATTGTCTAAGATAAAAGGCACAGATTACTGCCCATGTTGGAGAGGATGTGGAACAAGGGGGTCACTCCTCCATTGTTGGTGGGAGTGTAAGCTTGTTCAGCCACTTTGGAATGCAATATGGTGGTTTCTCAGAAAATTGAGAATCAATCTCCCCAAGGACCCAGCAATACCACTTCTGGGTGTATACCCTAAAGAGGCACATTCACACTCCAAAGATATTAGCTCAACTATGTTCATAGCAGCATTATTTGTAATAGGAAGAACCTGGAAACAACCTAGATGTCCCTCAACTGAAGAATGGATTAACAAACTGTGGTACATCTACACAATGGAATACTACTCAGCAGTAATAATAAATGATATCCTCAAATTAGCAGGCAAATGGATGGATTTGGAGAATATCCTCCTGAGCGAGGTATCACAATCTCAGAAAGATAATCAGGGGATCTAATCAGTCATTAGTGGTCTCTAAACAAACAAACAAGAATAAAAGCCCAGCATTCCCATGAGGCAAACCACAACCACTGAACATCTTGGGATCAGAAACACCCTGGACTGACCCTTTGGTCCCCACTCCAACTATAGGAACACCTGACTCACTCTTCAGGGATGGTGGACAAAACTGGATTTGGCCAGGAGTGGAAACTGATCCAAGCATTTTTGGGTCAGTGGGACCATAGGACTGTCTGCTCCCTGCCCATGGATGGGATGGGGAATTGTGGAGAAATAAAATGACCTGATGTGGTGGGAGGGGGAAGGGACCTTGAATAAGGATATACAGGAATGGAAAAAAAATTCAGAGGGAAAGCTGAACACAAAGTAAATATAGGTGTAGCAATCTTATTTGCCTTATCAAAAATAAAAAAATAAAAATAAAACATAGGTTCTCTCCTGTGACTCATTTCTTGGCTTGTGAGTACAGGCCATCCCTTTCTACATTTATCTGTCTGTATCTGTGTCTATATTTCTTTTTTTAAAAAATTATTAATTCTTTGAGAACTGTATACTGTGAAATGAAGAAATAAATGAGCATTTAAATTAGAAAAAAAAGAATATTATGAGGTGGTATGTTTTAAAATGAAGCAATGGTGAGTGTTGTGTTAAAAAAAAAACAAAAAAAGTAGTAGCCTTCAATTATACCAATAATATACTCTTAGAGAAAGAAATTAAGAAAACTACCTCATTTTATTTAAATTTTAGCTTAAAACAAAAACAACAACCAATGACAAAAACAATAGTACACCCAGGATATACCCAGCAAAAGACAAGAAAGATACCTAGAATGAAGACTTGAAGACACTGAAAAAGAAAGGAGAAACTATCGTAGAGGATGGAAAAAACTTCTTTTTTTAATTATGAATAAAATCTCTCTTTTTTACCTATATATCCCATTGCTCAAACTCCCTTCCCCCTCAAACCTCCTAGTCACTCTCTCTTCTTACCATCTCCTTATTACCTCCACAGCAAAGGAACGAAGTACCAAGGTCAACACCAGAACATACTGGTGGTTCTATAACACCAACACCCACATAATGCAATGAAGAGGAAACGGTAGGAAACAACAGCAAAAACACCTTTAAGGAGATTATAGAAGTCTTACAAGTGGAAATAAAATATTTCCTTAAAGAACTAGAAGAAAATACAATCAAAAAATTGGAAGAGATGAACAAATCCTTGAATGAAAACCAAGAAAAGGTAAACCAAAAATGAAAGAAACATTCCAGGAAGTATAAAGTCAAATAGATTCAGTAAAAGAAAGGCACAAAATGAGGCAAAGTTGGAAAAAGAAAATCTGAAGAAAAGAGCTAGAGCTACTGATACAAGCATAACCAACAGAATCTAAGACATGAAAGAGAGAATCTCTGGAGTAGAAGACTTAATAGCAGAAATAGATACATCAGTCAAAGAAAACACTAAAAGCAAAAAAGCCATAACTCAAAGCTATTGCGGTAAAAACTTGTCTTGAGATATGTTTTAAACGGGGTTTATTTGGTGAAAATCGCTTACAAAACAGAGCTGGTTTTAAGAGAAGATGACAGGATGAGGTTGCAGCGCGCCTGAGCCTTTCTAAGGAAGATTCTTCATCTCCACGCCGTACGTCCGAACTCCCGGGCAGCTGGGGCGAACTGCGCACACGGTCGGGGAACTCTCGCGAGAGAATGATGACTTCCTGACCTGGTCTTTTTTTTTGAAGGTTTATTTTTGGAATTTTTTTTAGTTAAGTATGTCTTATTTGTCTCTAGTCTTATGACGCGATCGTTTATATAAAACTTTCAGGAAATTTGGGACACCATGAAAAAAATCTAACCTGAAAATAATAGGTATAGAAGAAAGAGGAGAATACCAGCTCAAAGGCAAAGACAATATATTCAATAAAATCATAGAAGAAAATTTTCTCAACCTAAAGAAGGAAAAGCCCAATATAAGGGCACCTAGCTATGAAAAAGAAGCACTACTAAAGCTCAAATCCTACATCAATTCTCACACTCTAATAGTGGAATATTTCAATACCCCACTTTCACCCTTGGATAGGTCAACCAGACAGACTCAAAAGAGAAATAAGGAGTATAACAGAACTGCAATGTAGCAGAATACATGATTAATTCAAAGAAGTCGGTAGCCTTCCTATACACTAAAGACGAAAGGGCTGAAAAAGAAATAAGGGAAACATCATCCTTTATCATAGCTGCAAATAGCATTAAATACCTTGGAGTAACTATAAACAAAGAAGTAACAGATCTATTTGACAAAAACTTTAAATCACTGGAGAAAGAAATTGAAGAGGATATCAGAAAATGGACAGAACTCCCATGTTCTTGGATAGGTAGGATCAACATAGTAAAAATGGCAATCCTATCAAAAGCAATCTGCAGATTATATGCAATTCCCATCAAAATCCCAACAAAATTTTTTACAGACTTTGAAAAAACAATACTTAATTTTATTTGGGTGGCAGTGTGTAAAAAAATGCCAG
Organism: Sigmodon hispidus; assembly: GCA_004025045.1. Taxonomy (NCBI): domain Eukaryota; kingdom Metazoa; phylum Chordata; class Mammalia; order Rodentia; family Cricetidae; genus Sigmodon; species Sigmodon hispidus. Next base: position 23,385 of record PVIH01015904.1, read on the forward strand.
GCAAATGGATGTATTTGGAGAATATCCTCCTGAGCAGGTATCACAAAACCTGAAAGATAAGCAGAGGATGTACTCACTCATTAGTGGACTTTAAACAAAATCAAAGCATTTGCAAACTGCAAACTGCAACCGCTGAACAGCTTTGGATCTGAAACACCTTCCACTCCCACCTTGGAGACCATTCTCTCCAGAGGAACACCTGACCCAGTCTTAATATTGGGGTGAGGAAAGCAGATCTGCCTAGAGTGGATGCTGAACTAAGCCACCTTGTGATCTTGGGACCTTGGGACCTCCTTCCCTTGCTGGGGAGGAGATAGAGAGATGGGGAGGAGAGAGAATTATTAGGAGGGGCAGGAAGGAGAAGAGAGTTTGAACAAGGTTATACATTGATAAAAATGAGACTTTACTCATAATAAATAAAAGAGAAAAAACTCAAACTTTTTAAACAAAATAAGTTTTCTCAGCTTCTCTTTACAGTACATGCAAATCTCCATATCAATAAGCAAACTATTATTAATTTCTGTAAAGAAAGAAAGCTGCTGCAGGCTGACATACTAACTCAAGAATGGGTCAAGATGCTTGTCCTTGTTGCTGTAAAAAGATAAAGAATGGAGGAAAAATGACCAGCTTTTGCTCTGAAGAGAATACACACATACATATACTCACTTATAAATGCACACACACACACACACACACACACACACACACACACACACACACACACGGGGAGGGAGAGATGGGGGAGAAGAGAGAGAGAGAGAGAGAGAGAGAGAGAGAGAGAGAGAGAGAGAGAGAGAGAGAGAGAACGTGCATGATCATACAGTGATCATTAAGATATTTTTTTCTTAAGCAATAAAGAGAAGTGTGAGCACATCCTGTGTTGCACTGAAAACAGGCATGCACACAAGGCATTACCAATCCCAGTATGCAATTTAAGTAACCAAGCTATGGTATCTTTTAGAGCTACTCTGCCTATTGTGTAAAATAAGAGAAAGTGCTTCTGTAGCTCAGTTCACATGGAAGATGGATTACTGTTATTGCTGTGACTGCTCTACTTTAACTTAAACTCTCTGAGGAATTATTCAAAAGATGCCAGCAAGGCACCATAATAACACCTTTGTAAATATAGGTGCTGTTTCTGTATTTGCCAGCTGTGAGTACAGACCTGTCTTGGTTCATCCCTCATTTTCTCTACATTTTCAAATAGTAGAAGGCATTTGGAAAAATGAAAGTTTACCATCCAACTTTCTTCCTTTTCTGGTGTCCTTAGAAGGCAGCCTGGTTGGGGAAGTAGCAGTGTGCTGCTAGGGGCCCTGGGGCTTGTACACACTAGGTTTGGGCCTCTGGCATATTGTATTTAAGAAGCTAAACTTAGAACATCATAACTCCTCTGCATTCTCCACACTCCCCTGCTCCAATTCTATCTCACCACTAAAAATATATTTTTAAAATGTATTCCTTGCATATGTGAATCTAAGAATGTACACTTCTCTTTTTTCTCAAAGTTGTATAGACACCCCACTTCTGTACTCAAAACAGTGTCATGGTGGACAAATTATTATATAGAAAGGACTAAATACTTTAATATTATTTAGGCCTTGCTTAAATATTTATTCTTCTACCTTCATCTATCACAATTTATTTATTTTAAATGTTTTTTTAAGATTTTAAAATTTGTTCTTTTCAGACATATATGTGGTTCATTTGTTTGTAGAATTGACAAATGTTTCATAAAATAAGTACTGTTCCCATTTTCATTTTACAGAAAATGTTGCGGAAAACATAGTACAGAAATGTTATGTTTCAACTTAATCCTCTTGTTAAATCTATCTGCTATGAAATTATACTCTTGTATATATTAGATGTGTGTTCCTCCTACTGGTTGAATAAAATGCTGATTGGCCAGAAGGTAACCAGGAAGTATGAGTGGGTCTACCAAACCAAGACATTCTGGGAAGAGAAAAAACAGAAAAGAGGTGCCAGACAGATGCAGAGAAAGGAAGATGAAATGCTGCTCTGAGAAAATGTACTAAACTACTTGGCTAATTATAGGTTAGTTGACAAGTTAAGAGTAAGAGACAGTCCTTTGTCACTTATAGGATGGTGAAAAGTCTTTTCCCATTCTGTAGGCTGTCGCTTTTTTTTATTGACTGTGTCCTTGGCTTTACAGCAGATTCTCAATTTCAAGAGGTCCCACTCATTTTTGATCTTAGTGTCTGTGCTACAGGTGTTATATTTAGGAAGTGGTTACCTGTGCCAATGCATTGGAGGGTGTTTTCCACTTTCTTTTCTATCAAGTTCAGTGTGCTACTTTTATGTTGAGGTCTTTGATCCACTTAGATTTGAGTTTTGTGCAGGGTTATAGGTTTGGATCTATTTGCATTTTTGTACACACTACCATCCATCTATGCCAACATGATTGGTTTTGGGTCTCTTTGTCAAAAATCATGTGTTTATAGGTTTTTGGGTTAATTTCCAGATCCTCAATTTGATTTCATTACTCCACAAGTCTGTATTTATCCTAGTTCCATGCTATTTTTATTACTGTAGCTCTATACTATAACTTGAAGTCAGGGATGGTGATGCATCCTCAGGTTCTTTTGTTGAGCAAAATTGTTTTGGCAATTCTAGCTTTCCTGATATTCCAAATGAAATTGAGTATTATTCTTTCAATATCTGTAAAAAATTGGGTTGGAATTTTGAAGGAAAGTATATAGAATCGGTATATTGCTTTTGATAGAATTGGCATTTTTATTATGTTGCTTCTACCTATCTAGGAACATGGGAGATTCTTCCATTTTCTGATATCCTCTTCAATTTCTTTCTTCAGTGATTTAAAGTTTTTGTCAAATAGATCTGTTACTACTTTGGTTATAGTTATTCTAAGGTATTTATTGCTATTTGCAGCTTTTATAAAGGGTGATGTTTTCTTTATTTCTATTTCAGCCCTTTGCTTTAGTATATGGGAGGGCTACTGATTTCTTTGAGTTAATCTTGTATCCTGCTACATTGCTGAAGGTGTTTATCAGCTGTAGAAGTTTTTTGGTAGAATTTGGTGTGCCATTTATATATATGATCATATTATCTGCAAATAAACTTAGTTTCACTTCTTTTTCAATTTGTATCATCTTAATCTCCTTCATTCTTTTATTGCTTTAGCTAAAACTTGGAGAACTATATTTAATACATAATGGGAGAGAGGACATCCTTGTCTAGTTCCTGACTTTAGTGGGATTGCTTTGAGTTTTTCTCCATTAAGTTTGATGCTGGCTGTCGGCTTATTGTAGATCGCCTTTATTATATTGAGATATTGTCCCTGTATTCCTGATTCCTCCAGAGCTTTTATCACAAAGCTTTTATTTGATTTTGTCAAAGGCTTTTTCAGCATCTAAGGATATGATTATGTGGTTTTATTCTTTTAGTTTGTTTATATGATGGCTGACATATATGGTTTTTTACATGTTAAACCATCCCTGCATTTCTGGGATTAAGCCTACTTGTTCGTGGTGGATAATATTTTTTATATATTTTTGTAAATGGTTTGCCAAAATTTTGTTGAGAATTTTTGCATCAATGATCATGAGGGAAATTGGTCTGTAATTTTCTTTCCTTGTTGTGTCTTTGAGTGGTTTGGGTAGTAAGATAATTGTGGCCTCATTAAAAGAGTTTGGCAATATTCCTTCAGTTTCTATTGTGTGAAACAGTTTGAGAGGTATTGGTAATAGTTCTTCTTGGAATGTCTGGTAGAATTCTGCACTGTAACCATCTGGACCAGTGCTTTTTTTTACTTGGGAAGCCTTTAATGACAGTTTCAATTTATTTTAGGTTTAGACATCTGTTTAGGCATTTAATGTGATCTTGATTTAATTTTGGTAAATACTACCTGTCCAAAAAGCAGTCTATTTCTTCTAGGTTTTCCATTGTTGTGAAGTAAAAGTATGACCTGATAATTCTCTGTATTTCCTGAGGATCTGTTTTTATGGCCACCTTTTCATTTTTGATTTTGTTGGATACTCTCTCTGTTTTTTGGTTAGTTTGAATAGAGATTTATCTATTTGGTTGGCTTTTTCAAAGAACTCTTTGAATCATTCATTTTTTTATTATTCTTTTTTGCTTCAATTGTATTGATTTCAGCTCTAAATTTGATTATTTCCTGCCATCTAATCCTTCTAGGTGAGTTTGTTTCTAATTGTTCTAAGGTTGAGCTGTGCTTGTAGTACTCTGGTGTGGGATTTCTCTAGAATTTTTTTTGAATTGATAAATAGTCTTTTATTTTATTTTTTTCAAAGTATCAAAATTTTATAGATGTTAATAGCAACCAAAATAAAAAAATTCAGAGTTTTAATTATCCAAGAGAAATCAGGATAAAGTTATGATACATATCTGATGAAATCATGGCCCACTGCTTGTTGGCCATTGTATAAGGTTAAAATTTATCCATGTGACTTTATCTTGGAGAAAGAAATATTCCATTAAAAGTGAGATTTTTTTTATTTTTCATATTTTATTTTAATTTTGATCATATATCTAAAATATGTCCTTTCAGTATGTAATTAATGTAGATACATATTAATTAGTTTACATTGCTTTTGAGGGCTTTAAAACATGGAATATATTTTACATTTAGAGATCATAATTCACACTAGCTTATATATAGCCAGCATTTATTTAGTCAGTTTTTTTTCTTTTTTTTCTTCTTTACTTATTTTATATTTATCAAGAAGAACAGTAAAATGAATTTAAAATGCTGATAAGTTAACAATAACTATAAAGAGGATAAAAAATCATAAGCATAACTTATCAAGGGTGATAATGCAAATAAGATTGCTACATATATATTTACTTTGTGTTCAGCTTTCCCTCTGAGTTTTTTTTTCCCATCCCTGTATATCCTTACTCAATTTCCCTTCGCGCTCCTGCCACATCAGGTCATTTTTTCTTCTCCACAACTCCCCATCCCCTCCCTGGGCAGGCAGCAGGCAGTCCTATGGTCCCACTGACCCAATAATGCTTGGATCAGTCTCCACTCCTGGCAAATCCAGTTTTGTCGCCCCTCCCTCAAGAGTGAGTCAGGTGTTCCTATAGTTGGAGTGGGATCCAAATGGTCAGTCCAGGGTGTTTCTGATCCCAAGCTGTTCAGTGGTTGTGTTTTGCAGCTTGGGCATGCTTGACTTTTGTTCTTGTTTGTTTGTTTAGAGACCACTAATGACTGAGTACATCCCCTGCTTATCTTTCTGAGATTGTGATACCTCGCTCAGGAGGACATTCTCCAAATCCATCCATTTGCCTGCGAATTATAGGATATCAGTTTTTCTTAATGCTGAGTAGTATTCCATTGTGTAGATGTATCATAGTTTGTTAATCCATTCTTCAGTTGAGGGACATCTAGGTTTTTGCTATTACAAATAATGCTGCTATGAACATAGTTGAGCTAATACCTTTGGAGTGTGAATGTGCCTCTTTAGGGTATACACCCAGAAGTGGTATTGCTGGGTCCTTGGGGAGATTGATTCTCAATTTTCTGAGAAACCGCCATATTGCATTCCAAAGTGGCTGAACAAGCTTACACTCCCACCACAATGGAGGAGTGTTCCCCTTGCTGTGCATCCTCTCCAACATAGGCTGTCATCTGTGCCTTTTATCTTAGCCAATCTAACAGGTGTTAGGTGGTATCTCAAAGTTGTTTTGATCTGCATTCTCTGATGGCTAAAGATGAAGAACACTTTTTCAGGTGCCTTTCAGTCATTCGTAGCTCCTCTGCTGAGAATTCCTGTTTTAGATCTGTACCACATTTTTTGATAGGGTTATTCAAGGTTTTGGGCTCTAAATTCTTGAGCTATTTATATACCTTAGAGATCAGTCCTCTATCACTTGTAGAGTTGGTGAAGACCTTTTCCCATTCTGTAGGCTGTCGTTTTGTCCTATTGACAGTGTTCATGGCTTTGCAGAAGCTTCCTAGCTTCAGGAGATCCTACTTATTGATTGTTGGTCTTATTGTCTGTGCCACTGGTGGTATATTTAGGAAATGGTAGCCTGTGTCAATTCGTAGAAGTGTATTTCCCACTTTCTTTTCTATCAAGTTCAAAGTGGTTGGGTTTAAGTTGAGGTCTTTGATCCACTTGGATTTGAGTTTTGTGCATGGTGACAGGCCAGGATCTATTTATTTGCACTTTTCTACACACTTGCATCCAGCTATGCCAACACCATTTGTTAAATATACTATCTTTTTTCCATTGAATGTTTTGGGCCTCTTTATCAAAGATCAGGTGTTCATAGGCTTTTTGGTTAATGTCTGGATCCTCAATTCTTTTCCATTGGTCCACCAGTCTGTTTTTATGCCAGTACCAGGCTGTTTTTATTACTGTAGCTCTATAGTAGAGCTTGAAATCAGGGATGGTGATACCTCCTGAGGTTCTTTTGTTTAATAAAATTGTTTTGGCTATCCTGGCTTTCCTGTTATACCAAATGAAATTGAGTATTATTATTTCAAGGTCCAAAAAATATTGTGTTGAGATTTTGATGGGCAGTGCATTGAATCTGTAGATTGCCTTTGGTAGAATTGCCAATTTACATTTTACTGTTTTTCTTGATAAATACAAAATAAATCAAGAAAAAAGTGAAAGAAAAGTAAAAAAATATTCTGCCTGCAGCAGAACATTAAAAAACAAAGCAAAACAAAAACAAAACATAACAAAAAACAACAATAACAACAACAACAACAAAAAAAAACCAGTTCCTCTCAGTGTCAGTGCCAGAGATGTTATACTTAGAAATTGGTCTCCTGTGCATTCACAGTCATTTCCAAAATTATTTTCTATCAGGTTCATTGTAACTTGATTTATGTTGATGTCTTTAATCTACTTGAACTTGATTTTTGTGTGAGATGATATGTTAACTATAGGCCATCATCCAGTTATGCCAGCATCATTTGTGGAAGATAATTTCTTTATTTTATTATATATATATATATATATATATATATATATATATATAAAATCAGGTGTTCACAGGTATGTGGATTAATGTCAGTGTCTTCTTTTCAATTCCATTATCCAAGTTTCTGTTGTTTTGCCAATACCAAGCTATTTTTTTATTACTATAAATGTATAATATAGTTTTAAGTCAGCGGTGGTGATGCCTCCAGAAGTTCTTTTATTGATCACTATTACTTGGTAATCCTCGGTTTTTAGTTTTTCATAAGAATTTGAATATTCTTTAGAGAACTTTGGAGATTTGCATTGGGATCTTGATGGAGATTCCATTGAAAATGTAGAATGCTTTTGATAAGATTGCCATTTTTAGTATGTTGGTTCTACCTATGCAAAAATATGAAGATATTTTAATTTTCTAATATCTTCTCCAATTTCTTCCTTAATGACATAATTATTGTCATATGTGTCTTTCACTTCTTTGGTTTGAGTTACTCCAAGATATTTTTTTATATTTGTGGCTATTGCAAAAGGTAGTGTTTCCCTGATTTCTTTTCAAGCCAATTTATCATTTGTATATAAGAGCACTATTGTTTCTTTTTTTAATTGTGTGTTATGCCACATTGCTGAAGGTGTAGGAGTTCCATTGTAAATTTTTTGGAGTTTCTTATGTATATTATCATATAATCTGAAAATAGCAAGAGTTTGATTTCTTCCTTTTCCAATTTCTATCCCCCTTGATCTCATTTTATTGTTATTGTTCTAGTTGAAACTTTGTGTGCTATATTGAATAGATATAAGATTTATTTTCTTGTTCCTGATTTTAGTTGGATTGCTTTGAATTTCTCTCCATTTAGTTTGATGTTGACTATCTGCTTGCTATATATTGCCTTTATAATGTTTAGGTGGTGTATTTCTTGCTCCCAGGATCTCTACAAGGTCTTTAACATAAAGAAGTGTAGGATTTTTGTCACAGCATTTCTTTCTTTTTTTAAAATTTTGTTTTATTTATAAAATAAAGTCTTTTTGTCCATGTATCCTTCTGGTCCCCATTTCCTCCCTCCTACCTCCCCCTTTCCTCCCTCCTACCAATCACTTCTAGCCAGTCTTCAGCACCCCCAACAAGTCCCCATCACCTCCCCCAAAAGGTCAAGAAGTCCCAAGGTGTGTCAGCTTTAATGATCATGTACTATTTTTTCTTTTAGTTTGTTGCTATGATGGATGAAATTAACACATTTTTATATGTTTTACAATTCCTGCATCTCTAGAATAAAGCTTAGTTGATTATGGTGGTTGATTTTTTAATATGTTCTTGAACTCAGTTTGCCAATATTTTATTAAATATTTTTACATTCATGTTCATTGGGGAGATTAGTCTATACCTTGCTTGTTTTGTTGAATCTTTGCATGGTTTGGGTATCAAAGTGACTCCTCAAAAAATGTGCTTGGTGATTTTTTTTTTATTTCTATTATATGAAACACTTTGAGGAGTATTAGTATTAATTCTTTTTTGGAATTCTGCTAGAATTCTTCTCTGAAACTGTCTAGCACTGGGCTTTTGGGGGGAAAGAGTTTTAATAAATGCTTGTATTTTTTTAAGGATTTAAGTTATTAATCTGGTATTTATTTAATTTCAATAATTGGTATGTATCCAGAAAACTATCCATTTCTTTTATGTTTTTCAATTTAGTGGAGTATATATTTTTGAAGTTTAAATTAATAATTGTTTGGGTTTCCTTGGTTTCTGTTGTTATGTTCCCCTTTTCATTTCAGATTTTATTAATTTGAATACTTTCCCTCTGCCTTTTGATTAGTTTAGATAAGGGATCTCTCTGTCTTGTTGATTTTTTCTTAAAGAACCAAAATTTATTTTGTTGATTCTTTATACCATTCTCTTTGTTTCAATTTTATTCATTTCATCCAAGATTTTGATTACTTCCTGCCTTTTACTATTTCTGTGTATGATCACTTATATTTGTTCTAGATTTTTAAGATATATTGATAAGTTGCTTGTGTGGAATTTTTCACACTTATTTCAGACACTTAGTGCTATGAGAAATTTCTATGTAGTGCTGTATATTTCTTTGTGCTTTGCATGGAAGGTATGGATACATATCTATGAAGTTCTTTTGAGTCACAACATCTGTGAGATCCCTTATTTCTCTGTTAATTTCTGTCTGGAAGACTCGTACATTTGTAAGAGTGGTTTGTTGAGTTATCCTACTATTAGTATGTGAAGTTTAATGTGAGATTTAATCATAGTAATGTTTCTTTTATATATCATGACACTCTTGTATTTGAAACATAAATGTTCTGAACTGACATTTCATCTTGAAGGTTTATACCTGAGATGAATATATAATGGCCTTTCAGAACTTTTTGATAGATTTTAGTTTGAAGAATATTTTGTTAGATATTAAAATAGTTACATCAGCTTGATAAGTCCATTTTATTAAAATGTCTTTTCCCAACCCCTCAATGTCTTTGAAGTTGAGGTGTGTTCCTTGTGTGCAGCAGACGATAAAACCTATTTTTATATACATTATATTAGCCTGTCTTTTTTTAAGGGAAGTAAGTTCATTTGATATTGAGATATTAATGTCCAGTGATTGTTATTTCATCTTAATTTTTGGTGATAGTATATATAAAATAATCTCTGTGTGTTTCCCTTCTTTAGGACTTCCTGTTGTGGGATGATCTATCTCTTGTGTTTTCATGGGCACATCTAACTTTCTTAAGTTGAAGGTTTCCTTATAGTTGTTGCTGTAGGGCTGAATTTGTGGATGGAAAATATTTAAATCTTGTTTTACTATGAAATATTTATGGTAATTGAAAGTTTTGCTTGGTAGAGTATTCTGTGTTGACATCTGTTGTCTCTTAGTGTTTGCTTAATGTCTGCCCAGGACCCTTTGGCCTTCATATTCTCCACTGAAAATGCTGTTGTAGTTATAATGGGCCTGCCATTTTAAGGTACTCAGCCTTTTTTCCTTTGTAGCTCTTAAGAATCATTCTTTATTCTGTATGTTTAGTGGTTTGATTATTTTTGGAGAAGTAGACTTTAGGGGGTTCTAGTATATTTGTTTTTTGTTTTTTTTTTTTACTATGAATAAAGTCACATTTTCTATCCATGTATATCCTTACTCAAGGTCCCATACCACTCCCATTCCCTTCAGTCACTCTCTCTTCTTCACATCTCCCCATCTCCTCCCCAGCAAGGGCAGGAGGTCCCTAGGTACCAATATGGCTTAGTTGAACATCCAGTCCTGGCAGATCAGGTTTCCTCACCCCAACATCAAGACTGAATCAGGTGTTCCCCTAGAGGGAGTGGGATCCAAGGTGCCACTCCAAGGTGTTTCAGATACCAAACTGTTCAGTGTTTGTGGTTTGCAGCTTGGACATGTTTTGCTTTTTGCTTTATTGTTTAGAGTTCACTAATGAGTGAGTACATCCCCTTCTTATCTTTCTGGGTTTGTGATACCTTGCTCAGGACGATATTCGCCAAATCCATCCATTTGCCTGCAAATTTTAGGATATCATTTTTTCTTACTGCTGAGTAGTACTCCATTGTATATCTATAACATGGTTTGTTAATCCATTCTTCAGTTGAGGAGCATCTAGGTTGTTTCAGGTTCTTGCTATTATGAATAATGCTGCTATGACCACAGTTGAGCTAATGCCTTTGGAGTGTGAATGTGCTTCTTTAGGGTATATGTCCAGAAGTGGTATTGCTGGATTCTTGGGGAGATGGATTCCCAGTTTTCTGAGCAACTGCCATAGTGCATTCCAGAGTGGCTGAGAAAGCTTACACTCCCACCAACAATGGAGGAGTGTTCCCCTTGCTCTATAACCTCTCCAGCATAGGCTGTCATCTGTGTCAATCTTAACCAATCTGATAGGTGTCAGGTGGTATCTCAAAGTTGTTTTGAATTGCATTTCTCTGATGGCTAAAGAACTTGAGTACTTTTTCCAGTGCCTTTCAGCCATTCATAATTCTTCTGGTAAGAATTCTCTTTTTAGATCTGAACCCCATTTTTTAATAGGGTTATTTAATGTTTGGGGCTTTTTAAACTTTCTTGTATCTTTAAATTTGTTTTCTTCATTAGGTTGGGAGAGTTTTTTCCTATAATTTTTGTTGAATAAAGTAAGTAATTAAATAAATCTTATAATTTTTAAGAAATGCAGAACACAATATAAGGCTCACTCAACAGGGAACTAATAATTTCAATAACTCATACACTACTAAAGTCAAACTGATTTCATAGCCTAAAGATTTCCTTCAAAACAAATCTCTAGATACAAATTGCTTTGCTAAAAAATTTTACCAAATATTTAAATGAAAAATTACCTCAACCAGAAAGAGAAAAGAAAGAACATATTGACTTGTTTTAGAAAGCTAGTTTTCACACAAAAATCAGGCAAGGACAAGATTGAAAATAAAAATAAAAAAGAACTGAAGGTCAACATCTTTTATAAATATGGTACAATACCTCTATGTAACACATTGTTAAAATTAAAATTCAGCTATCTCTAAGACTAATTTCAATGCATAACTCAGTAGAGTTTGTGCCAGATATCAAACTTTCCTCAATGTCTCATAATCAGTTCTTGTAATTAATCAATAATATATTGTCCATCCATTTTAAAAAGTTTGTCATAGATTTCTTAAACTCTGTATGTGACAAAAGTATCATCATCATTCATGTGCCCCTTATATTCTTTGACTATAACTGTTACATAATATTAGATGGCTATTGATAAGAATATTGAATAACCTCAGAATAAGGACTAGTTAATAGATTAATCAAATTAATATTAATAAGCTTAGTTCTTTTCTCTCTCTCTCTTTTTTTTAAGCTCTGCAAAGTGCCATAATATAAATGTACCACATTATTTTTATCCATTATTTTGTTGAGGAACACCAAGATTGTTTTCAGTTTCTAATTATTATAAATAAATCTTTTCAATATAAACAGACACCTTAAATCAATCATATGTAGCTTGTTGCTTATACTGAGTCTTCTATAAGCTTTAAGGAACCAACCTTGTTCTAGCTTATGCTTCGTGCAGCAAGTGTGTGCCATTTTGTCCATGGCACAGACACTATGCCATCTCTAGTATGACCCACTTGAGAGTAACATCTTGAGAGCATCTTTTGGCTCAGTTTCTGACCTCTCAAATCCTTTTTAAGCTTTCTCAGGCTTTATGTGGTTCTTCACCCCATGTTGGGTTCCTTCTGTAAGGAGGTTTTTGTCCCCATTGAGCTAGAGGTCTAGACCCGCCTGCAGCTGCTCAGGACCCCCAAAATTACTCAGATGCTTATATTAGTTTCATACTATTTGGCCTATGTCTCAGGCATATTGCTAGCTCGCTCTTTTATCTTAATTCAACCCATTTCCATTAGTCTGTTCTGCCACATGGCCTGTGGCTCAACTGTGTTACATTACATGTTTCTTCTTGGACATCTGCGCTGTATGTTGTAAATGATTCTGGCCCAGACCTTTTGGACTATCCTCAAGGTTCTGACCCACAGTTCCACAGAAACATACACATTCCCACAGAATGACACAGATTCTTGTATTACTTTTATGCTGATTGACCTAGGGCCCAGACATATAACTTGCTAGCTTCTTCATCTGAACTCAACCCATATTGTTTAGCCATGTAGCTCAGTACCTTTTTTCAAAGCAACATTTCAGCTTCTTTCCTCTATGTGCTGCCATCTCATGGTTTCTCTGGTGGCTCTCTGACATCTGTGTCTGGTGTCTGTGTCTGCTCTGAGATGTTTTTGAGTTTTCTTTGCCTGGTAGCCCCATCCGCACTTCCTATTTGCCTTTGGTCAATTAACTTTTATTAAACCCATAGGCAGGACAAGTATTTACATTACCAGCATAATCCTACTACACTTGTATCTATTTCTGATTCTACCCTCCTTCTCCTACCTATGCTCTGATTATCTTGCCTAGCTACCGGGTTTTCCATAAGTCAAAACATTTTTTATTCACAGCATACAGAAATACATTCCATGTCAGCTGGTATTCTTATGGGACTGCTAACAGTGAAACAGAACTATGTTTCTGACTCTTGCCTGATAATGGGTGTATTTAACTTCTACTAGTTTTCTTTGTCCAGCCTTGATATGAAGGTTTGTGACTAGTCATATTGTAACTTGTTATGCTATGTTCAAAATGTATCCCTGAGAAACTTGTTTTTTTGTGAAGGGAAATAGAGAAGGAATGGTTCTAGGATAAGAGTAGATTGCAGATGATGAAAAGAGCAGAAGGAAATAAAACTAAAATGCAAATCATGTGAAAAAAAGAATATATAAAATAAAAAAATAAGTAAGAAGTTTGGTTTTTGATTCAGCCTGATATCTGAGGAAGAGGAGAGACTGGTGAGTTAGTCTGCTAAATTATCTCACAAGATGTACTTTTTAATATCATATCATATCTTCAGTAAAATTTGAGATATCAATTTAATTGAAGGGTACAAGTTTGTTAGAGTAATTGGTGTTACTGCAGAATGTTTTGTCTGGTAGTAGTAATTCTTTGCTGACCAGGGAACATGCCTCCAAAAGTACAAGGCTCAAAGAGAATCTATGGAGTTGGTGCTTAGCATGACTTTTTTTATCTGAGAGGATTAAAAGAAAAAAAGACACTCACTCTGTCTTGATGGTTTCATTCATTATTCTTCTGTAGTCTTCTGTGTTGTATATCTTTTCATATGTGTATTCAGATATGTTCCTCTGTATGTCTTGATGTTTTTTTCTCCTTCTATTTCTGATTGATGTTTAGTTTCCATGAGTTGGTAGGCTTTCTTTGTGTTTTGATGTTGTTGAACTCTAACTTTAGGCCCTGGTGGTCCGATATGTTACAAAGGATTATTTCCATTTTTTTGTATCTGCTGATATTTTCTTTATGACCAATTATGTGGTCAATTTTGGAGAAAGTTCCATGAGGAGCTGAGAAATATGTATAATCCTTTGCCTTTGGGTGAAAGGATCTGTAGATATCTATGAAATCCATTTGCATCATAACCTCATTTAGACTCCTTATTTCTCTTTTGAGGTTCTGTCTGGTTGATCTATCCAGGGTTGAAAGTGGGGTATTGAAGTCTTCCACTATTAGGGTGTAAGAATTGATGTGGGATTCAAGCTTTAGCAGTGTTTCTTTTACATATGTAGATGCCCCTATATTAGGGGCATAAATATTCAAGATTGAAATCTCCTCTTGACCAATTTTTCCTTTGATGAATAAGTAGTGACCTCCTATTTCTATACTTGATATTTTTCTTCTAATTCCTCCTAACTCCCTTATTCTCAATGTTTGCATTCTAACTCTCTTATTATTGATGTTTTTCTTTTAATTCATTTTAACTTCATCTTTATTCTTTTTATAAATCTCATATACTTTAGCAAAATCTTTCCAGCAATATAAAAATTAAAGTAGGTTACATTCTTTCACATAATTGATTACAATTAATACAAGTAAAATACAGCATCTTTTCCATATCCCTGATATAATTAAACATTTTAAATATTACAGATAAAGAAGAAATTATTTCAAGAAACCACAAACATTCATACTCAATCATCTTGTTATAATAGTGTGTTGTCCTACATGGCCTATGTCTCACCTGTGTTGCCTTACATGTTTCTTCTTGGGCATCTAGGTTGTATCTCTATATAAGCAAGCAAAATACTCTTTTACTGGCATATTCTTCTACTTGCATGCTGTGTTTTGTGATTACAAATAAAGGACCAATTGTTTTATTACTTATCCTTAAGGTAATTTTATGAGGAATCTTAAAGTAATCATAAGTCTAAACTTTTATATATGAAAAAGAATCTACTCTAAATCTTTAGGGGTGGTATATACTCATTCATCAATAGATTTGTGTATCAGGAGAGTGAACGAAAAAATGAATAAAAGGAATTAATCATCACTTTTAATAACCAACCAACCTTAGCAAGGAAAGTACATCAGTCATTGGTCTAGTTTGTACTTTTTATCTGGCCTTAAAGAGTTCCTTATTCAATTATATGCCTTTCTTAAACTTCATACAGTTTTCTAATGTTTTTAACTCAAGGCTATTTGGCAAAAATATCCAGTCCAAACTTAAATTATTTTCAAAGCTTTGTTTCAGTTACGATGCACTCTAAACACTCTGAAAGTATTTGCACCAGCCTAGTTCCTAGGACTCAGTTGTTTTCTTTATTATTAACCTAAGCCATGGTCTATACAGCAGTTCAATAGAAACTCATATGTTCTAGCTGCATGACAATTGTTAGTTTTAACTTTTATCATCAAAAATTTATTTAAACAAGCATTATTATTGATTAGGCTATATATATTAGGAAAAAATTATCTTCATAATAATCCATACATGATAGTGATCAGTATAACAGGATGTTTGCATGAATAAAAGCACTATATTCCAGGCAGTGGAAATCTCTCCACACCTATTCACACCATACCAGCTACCAAAGGCAGATGATAGCAGCAAACATGTGAACAGCAGAAGCAAAATACATTCTAGCCATTCTAGAAGCAAAAGGGCTCAAGCCCCTGCCTATCTAAGATTCATTTATCAGAAATTATCCTCCTGGTAGCCCTGACAACCTGAAGTCATCTGCCATCCGCTGCTTTTGTGACATAGCCACTGACATGGTCCAGTATTGAAAAAAAAAAGAAAAATAAACTATATGATTTCATGCATTGATTTGGAAAAAAAGCAGAAAATTACACAAATGTTCATGAAGAATATAAAACCCAAAATGGAAACAGAGGATTCAGTGTGGTAATGAATATTATTAATAAAATAATATCTTATTTTATTTTAAAACTCTATTTTGATTATAAGGTTAATAATATGTCAAAGTATTGTGACTTTTAATCAACATTCATGCAAGAAGGTTTTATGACTGTTTTTAGTGTAATAGTGGAATTCCTGCCCAAGACAGTAGAACAAGTAAATTAAGTTAAAAAGTATTCAGAACATGAAACACATAAAAAAGTAAATTTGATATTTGCAGATGATACACACAGGAAACTCTAAGAAATCTAAAAACAAATGAAACAAAACCTTCCTGGAATTTATAATTGAGTTCATTTTGGTCACATAATACCAGGAAACATATATATATATATGTTTCCTGGTATTTCCAGTGAACACAAAGACACTGCATTAACAATTAAATCAAATTTAGAATAACTAAAAATAAAGTATATGAATTTAAAGAAAAGGATATAGGTTTTACTTGGTAATATTTCCCCTGTACTGGAAAGTGATATTAAATATCTAAAGATATGAAAAAACATACATCCTTCTTGAATTGTAAAGCTCATTCAGTAAGGATGCCAAGTCTTCTCAAATTGATGTACAGTTTAGCTCAATCCCCATCAAAAATCTCAGCAGGATAGTTTCATAGAGATAGACATAATATTATTCTAAACTTCTAACAAAAAGAATAAAATGAAAGGAATCAAAGTCTAACTCACCTTGAGATGGATTTTAATAAGCTACATTAATTAAAGTGGTATGGTATTAAGACAAGGGCAGACACACAGATCAATATAATAGAAAAAAAAAAAAACAGAAGCAGACTACTAAAATATGCCCAATGGATTTTTGACAGTGTTGTCATTTTAAACTATTTATTTAGTGGAAACCTGTTGAAACAGAGGAAAACTATTGATGAATTAAAGCATATTTTAGAAAGGTAAAAGACATAAAACAAAATGAAATACATTGCAATATGCTGAGTCATGGGCAAGATTTTTTTCATCTTTAATATCTTTTATTTTCATGTGGTAACAAATTTCCCAAGTAATGGAGATATTTCTAGTATGCAGTGAATAAAGTTGTTTATTTAAGTGTGTGGCATGTTGTTTCACTTTGGCTTAGTGCTACTATGTGTTGATAATGATTATTGACAGAACAACAATTAATTGGAACTCAGTGACAGATAATCATAAAACCAGAGTACTAAAAATTAATAAGCACAGAAAATAATACATCTAAAAGTATCTACTTTTCTTGAGTGAACATGACTTACTTGTAATAGAAAGCTACCAAAAGACAGTGGATCTCATCAGGCCTTAGTTCTACATAACAGAACTACAGACAACTAAGAAATGTTAAGAGTAAGAGGAAGAAAAATCATTTCCATAAGAAAGGGAACTGGCTACTCAGTTTCAAGTGATTATGCCTGAAAATATTTAAAATTAACATTATCTAGACTGAGTAGGTGATATTTATACATTTAGGAATATACATATACATACATAGATACACTTAAACTTTGTAACAACAAGAGAAGAAAAAGAGGTCATGAATTTAAAAGAGGTGAAATGAAGATATTTATCAATGGGCTTGAAGAGAGAAAAGGTAAAAAGAAATTATATATATATGTTATATATATATATATACACACATACACACACACTCACACACACACATACACACACACACACACACACACACACACACACTGTGATCAGTGACCTTCCTGCTGCTTTAGGACCAATGATCAATTGAGTCCTTTATTGTCATAGTTTTATGACATACAAATTTTTTAATAAAAAATGCAGCAAAAACAACACAAAAGTCACACTAGCTTTAAATGATTTGAACTATCCTGGCTACATTTCTTAACTTACTTTATGTCTACATATTTTATAAAATTGTTAGTGAAGAAAGGTATGGCATTCTCAGACATTACTTCATTATTTAGGAGTACATTTTTCTAAGCCTCATTTTGTATACCTATGGCTTAGGGGAAATGAGCATAAGGCCCTTGCATTCTCTATACCAAGTGGCAGATTCACCTTCAAAAGTTCAATATATATGAAGATTGCCTTCTTGCTTAAATAAATCAAAATAGACCTTAAAATCTTGGAAACAGATCCACCTACAAAAATGAAATCAATGTATGAAGCATGATAAGGTAGAAAGACCATAATTAGATACCAAATATAGATTTAGTTAGTGATTTACATAAAATAACTGTTTATACTGACTATTTCTGAAGCATGACTATATTGCCACTTGAAATGTGATGTGAAGAATGATATGGAGAAATAGTTGAAATAATAGAACATTGACCTTAAAAACCTACTGACATGTATACTTCAGTAATATCTTGCTTGTTTGCCCTCGCCACCTTTTGGTCTTATAATATAATATGAGAATGCAAACTGGAAACAAAGTGGATGACTTTCAGGAGCTTCTTTGTTCCTCTCACATTGCTATTGGAATACTTATTCCAGAGAGAGTCTTGATGATTGCCTTCTCTTGTACTATTATTTTTTAACTCAAAGGACACAAGGACCATTTATTATTTTCCATGTGTTCAACCATTAGACTTTATTGACCCAATATTTGTGGAGGGTGTTTTAGTTTTCTAAAATATTTCTGCTTGTTTTGGAATAATAGTATAATGTTCATCATAATTTGGTGCAATATGACTCAGTTATATTTATCCCACATAACACTTTACAACATGACAATCCAAGGGTGGTAGATGTTTGGTTGTTAAGATAACCAAGTATAGGTATATTTTTGTCTTTGTGCCTTTTGTTTTGAAATTCCTACTTTACACTCTGACCTAGTCTGTTAGTTTCTTTATCATGTCAACCTTTTTTTCTGGTCATACCTTATTGTTTAAAATTTTTATTTATTGATTTTATTATTATTTATTGCTGTAATCTCAGGTGGACAAGAATGTATGGGATTTTTATTTTTGTTATCTAGGTTTGAATGAATGAATAGATAAAGGAGTTACTAGCTAAATCATCATGATATTTTGCTTGAACTTCTTTGAGTTGGAGTGAAATACAGAATATCCAGGCATTGTTGTTAGTACTTGAAAACAAGCTAATTAAAATTTAGACATATTATGGAAATGGTTAGGTAAAGGTAAACATATGACTGAAATAATCTAATATATAAAGAAACATAATATCACACCTAGCTATTAATTCTAGTTTGAAATTATAATGTAGTAAATATGTTTAATTAAATAAAATGAACTATTATATATTTAACAAATTATTTTCATCTATCTTTTATTTTCTGTACTTTAGGTACAATAAGATTTAAATTCTCATTGAGTGTGTGGTGCTCACAATCTCAGAACTCAAAAGACTAAAACAGTTAGTCTCAGAAAGAAGCAAGCACCATAATATTAGGATCAACCTAGGCTTACTCTAAGATATTCTATCTGAATACAAAAAAAAAATCAGACTTCAAAATTCATGGTAGCTGATCTCTGTATTTCACAATATGCTTCTGTAGTATAATACTTCTCTAGAATAATAGTCATGAAAACATAAACTTTAAGAAACACAGAGCAATGGACAAAATTCTTGATCGAGCTGAGAGTGGCAGAGGAGAGTCTATATGAGCAAGGGAATAGAGATTTTAAGAAAAATTCCCACAGTGATGGCTGGCTGCAGCTCTGTGAAGCTCACTGAATCAAGAACGGCCATCAGGAAAAGGAACAAGGCCACCCAAAGATTGACAACTGTCCACTGACATGGGCAATATGTGGAGCCACAAGGGGAGGGATCAGACTGTGTTTCTGTGCATGCACAGGTACTTCAGAGATCATTTCCTCCAGAGGAACACCCAACCCAGTCTTGATATTATGATGAGGAAATCGGACTTGCCTGGAGTGGTTGCTGAGCTGATCCACCTTGAGACTTGCCCTTTCTGGTGAGAGGATGGGGGGATGGAGAGGTGGGAGGCTGAAAGCTGACAGGAAGGAGTTGGGATGTGGAATGGAGGGGGAGCAAGTGAATATATGGATAAAAAAGACTTTATAAATTAAAAAATAAATAAAATGAAATATGAAAAAAAGAGAAAGAAATACATAGATATGGCCAGTGTAGTATAGCATACCAACGTACTTGGAAAGTAGAGGCTGGTAGATCACATATTCAAGAATAGCCTACATTAAAAGTGAGTTTAAGGATACCCGGGGTAACTTAGTAAAATCCTGTCTCAAAAATTTAAAATAGAAAATGGGTTGGGGGTAATGCTTGGGAATAGGATATATACAAGATCGTAGGTTTGCTCTACAGTACCAATTAGAAAAGAGAGAGATGGGGAAAGAGAAGAAGGTAGCAGCAAAGAGGGAGATAGATATAGGGAGGAGGTGAGAGCAATATATTGGTTAATCTTATAGATCCAGCAGAAGTGAGACACCCTTAATAAATTTAGATTATCTTTCTGTATAGATGGAGTAGCATTTCAAATCAAAAAAGGTAAAATCAGTATTAACAGGGAGGATTTTTAAAGAAGCCATGGGCAGTACATGCAATTATAAAAGAGAAAAGGACAAACTTTTCTGAGGGCTGAGGCTGCCACAACCATACTCCAGATCCCTTAAGGAAGCACATTGCGTCCCTTGATGTATAACATAAACACTAGCAGGATGGTGGGCAAAAGTTAACTGGGACAGCTTCATGAGCAGAAGAGGTGCTTAGGAATACAGACCAGGAGTTCCCCGGCAACTCAGAAGGGACATTTAAGGGCCATTAAATCAAAATTCTTTGATAGTTTATGTATCACTCTAATACTTCCAGCTTCAAACAGGCCAATTCAGAGAGGCATCAAATGATGCATGTAAGAAGCTTCTGCAAAGTACAAATGACAGGAGGCTTCTGCTTCACTTTCCATGAGAGTCTTGAGAATTGTAAGGAGAAAGCTTTGCCTTATAATATTTTACCAGCAATGTGAAGCTATATTTGGCAACGGGCTCCAGGCATCTGATTCTTTCCTTCCATTAGGCTATTGGCTGCAGGAAGATGTGCAGGATAAAGTTGGTATGTTTCTAAAATCTTTCTTGCCAAACTTCTTGAAGGAAAGGGGGTATAAATTTCCATACAGCACTAACTGCTATCAGTAAGTATACTCTGCTCCCCTGTTAGGTCTAACCATGACTCAAAAATCTATCCTTTCAATTGAGAAAATTTATGCTAATGAGTGCCCATGATGGTGAGCTACCTGTGTCCCAGTAAAGTGAGTACTATAACTCAACAGATTTGTAGTCTACAACATCATTTTTCAATATCACAAAGTTGGACAATCCTAATTTTTTCATATAAAAACTGAGCATCATTCACTTGGTACAGTTAAGAAAATTTAGGTCACTGAGTTGTCCAAATGTTTTGGAAATAAGTTCTGGAAACATCACCATTATGTTTTAAATACTTTTTTAAAATTTATATATTTATTATTTGATGATTTTACATCATGTACTCCAACAAACTCAGTTATCAGACCTCTCAGATTCATACCAACTCTTATGATTTCCCCATTTACAAACATGCCCATTCGTACTGCTCATTTACTTATTTGAGCATAATTAACAGAACCAATCACAACTAGATGAAAGCAACATTGCCTGGACAGACTATTTAGGTCGACTATAATGGCACTTATTCTACTCTAAATAGAAATGGATATCTGGCCCGAGACCAAGTGCTGTCTGCAGAGTCCCAGCGCACTGTGGAGCAGGGGCAGGTAAACTCTGCCCCTGACCACATCCACAGCTCCTGCTGAGGGAATTTGCACGGCTCCCCATCACGACCTTGAACTGAGAGAACCAACTACAGAGGTCTCTGAAGGGCAGATTCAGACCCCACCCAGAGGTGAGGAGGGGTCACCAGGCCTCAGAACCTATATCCCAGCCTGGGAGGGAGAGTTGAGCTCCCATTGCTTCCGGTTCTGTTCCCGAGACCAAGTGCTGTCTGCAGAGTCCCAGCACACTCTGGAGCAGGGGCAGGAAAACTCTGCCCATCACCACACCCACAGCTCCTGCTGAGGGAATTTGCACAGCTACCCACCACGACCTCGAACTGAGCAAACCAACAAGTGCAGGGGTCTCTGAAAGACAGACCAGAGAGGTGACAGGAGGCACACAAACCCGAGTGCCACAACTGACCAGGACCCATCTAATCGTGAAACACTGCAGACATGGGCAAGCATCAGTGCAAAAAATTACATAATAATACAAAGAAAAACATGGTAACTCCAGAAGAGAGTGGCGATCTTACAAATACAAGACCTGAACTGAGCAATGAAGAGGAAACAGAAGGAAGCAACACCAAAAATCCCTTTTTGATGATCATTGAAACTCTCAAAGAAGATATGAAAAAAAGTCTTAAGGAAATAGAAGAAAATACAAACAAAAAATTGGAAGAGATGAACAAATCTATGAAAGAAACGTGCCAGGAAATAAAAGCTGAAGTAAAAGCTGAAATAGAAGCAATAAAAAAGGTGCAAAATGAGGCAAAGATGGAAATAGAAAACCTGAAGAAAAAAGCTGGAAACACAGATACAAGCATAACAAACAGAGTTCAAGAGATGGAAGACAGAATCTCTAAAGTGGAAGACTCAGTAGCTCAAATAGATATGTCAGTCAAAGAAAATAGTAAAACTAAAAAAGCCATAACTCAAAATGTTCAGGAAATCTGGGACACCAGGAAAAGACCTAATTTGAGAATATTAGGAATGGAAGAAGGAGAAGAATACCAGATCGAAGGCACAGATAATGTTTTCAATAAAATCATAGAAGAAAACTTCCCTAACCTGAACAAGAAAATGCCTATAAAGATACAAGAAGCTTACAGAACACCAAATAGATATGATCCCAAAAAAAAGTCAGCACGCCACATTATAATCAAGCCACAAAACATACAGAACAAAGAAAAAATTTTAAGAGCTGCAAAAGAAAAAGGCCAACTCACATATAAAGGCAGACCCATCAGAATAATGCCTGACTATTCAATGGAAACGATGAAAGCTGGAAGGGCTTGGTCAGATGTTATACAGACGCTACAACAGCATGGCTGCCAAACTAGAATACTATACCCTGCAAAATTATCAATCACCATAGATGGAGTAAACAAGGTATTTAGGACAAAGTCAGACTGAAAGAATATCTATCTACCAACCCATCACTACAGAGAGAATTAGAGGGAAAAATCCAACCTAAGGACCTCAAATACACCCACAAAATCACAAACAATCAATAATTCCACAGAAGAATACCCTAGAGAAAGAAAATACAAACAAGTTACCACTAAAAATGGCAGGAAATATGAATCAATGGTCACTAATTTCCCTTAATATCAATGGATTCAACTCTCCTATAAAACGTCACACACTAACAAGATGGATACAACAACACAAGCCATCCATCTGTTGCCTACAAGAAACACACCTCAACTGCAAAGACAGACACAGGCTTAGAATAAAGGGTTGGGAAAAGATTTTCCAGTCAAATGGTCCTATGAAACAAGCAGGGGTTGCAATCCTAATATCTAACAAAGTAGACTTTAAGCTAAAAGCAATTAAAAGGGACCAAGATGGTCACCACTTATTCATCAAAGGAAAAATTGGTCAAGAGGAGATTTCAATCTTAAATATTTATGCTCCTAATATAGGGGCACCTACATATGTAAAAGAAAAACTGCTAAAGCTCGAATCCCACATCAATTCTTACACCCTAATAATGGGAGACTTCAATACCCCACTCTCAACCCTGGATAGATCAACCAGAAAGAGCCTCAACAGAGAAATAAGGAGTCTAAATGAGGTTATGACGCAAATGGATTTCATAGATATCTACAGAACCTTCCACCCAAAGGCAAAGGAATATACATATTTCAGAGCTCCTCATGGAACTTTCTCCAAAATTGACCACATAATTGGTCAGAAAGCAAATATCAGCAGATACAAAAAAAAATGCAAATAATCCCTTGTAACATATCAGAAAACCAGGGCCTAAAGTTAGAGGTCAACAACATCATCACACAAAGGAAGCCTACCAACTCATGGAAACTAAACATCAATCAGCTGAACCATCATCGGGTCAAGGAAGAAATTAAGAAAGAAATGAAAGTCTTTCTAGAATTCAATGAAAATGAATCTACAACGTATCCAAACTTGTGGGACACAATGAAAGCAGTCTTAAGAGGAAAATTCATAGCGCTAGATGCCTATATGAAAAACCTTGAGAAATCCCACACTAAAGAACTAACAGCTCAGCTGAAATCCTTAGAACAATTAGAAGCGAACTCACCTCGAAGGAGTAGACAGCAGGAAATAATCAAACTTAGAGCTGAAATCAATACAATTGAAACAAGAAGAACAATACAAAGAATCAACGAATCTAAGAGTTGGTTCTTTGAGAAAGTTAACAAGATAGATAAGCCCTTAGCCAAACTAATCAAAAAACAGAGAGAGAGTGTCCAAATCAACAAAATCAGAAATGAAAAGGGGGACATAACAACAGAACCCCAGGAAATACAGAGAATTATCAGGTCATATTTTGAAAATCTGTATTCCACAAAAATGGAAAAC
>PVIH01015905.1:0-47685 GCA_004025045.1 Sigmodon hispidus
CCTGTCACCTCTCTGGTCAGGGTTTGATTCTGTCTTTCAGAGACCCCTGCAGTTGTTGGATTCGCTCAGTTCGAGGTCGCAGTAGGGAGCCTTGCAGATTCCCTCAGCAGCAGGAGCTGTGTTTGTGGCCAGGTGCAGAGTTCAGCTGCTCCTGCTCCAGAGTGCGCTGGGACGCCACAGAGAGCACCGGTCCCGGTGGTGGAACCGGAAGCAATGTGAGCTCAACTCTCCCTCCCAGGCCAGGATACAGGCTCTGAGGCCTGCCGAACCCTCCTCACCTCTGGTCAGGGTTCGAATCCGCCCCTCACAGACCCCTGCAGCTGGTTTGCTCAGTTCACTCAGTTCGGGGTCGCAGTAGGGATCCTTGCAGATTCCCTCAGCAGCAGGAGCTGTGTGTGTGGCCAGGTGCAGAGTTCAGCTGCTCCTGCTCCAGAGTGCGCTGGGATGCCACAGAGAGCACCGGTCCCGGTGGTGGAACCGGAAGCAATGTGAGCTCAACTCTCCCTCCCAGGCCAGGATACAGGCTCTGAGGCCTGCCGAACCCTCCTAACCTCTGGTCAGGGTTCAAATCCACCCCTCACAGACCCCTGCAGTTGGTTTGCTCAGTTCACTCAGTTCGGGGTCGCAGTAGGGATCCTTGCAGATTCCCTCAGCAGCAGCAGGAGCTGTGTGTGTGGCCAGGTGCAGAGTTCAGCTGCTCCTGCTCCAGAGTGCGCTGGGACGCCGCAGAGAGCACCGGTCCCGTTGGCGGAACCCGCATTTTTTTCTTTAATAAATTACCTTGATCATGTTCTCTTATCAAAACATATAGAACATAATCAGTCACTGAAGATTTTTTTTATATCAAGCCTCTAATATTGATATATTTATACTGCAATGCTACCTTTTTACTTAGGGAATCAAAAACATAGGATCCCATACATAGATCTAAATTATTTATTTGTTTATATAATTAATTTACTATTATTATTATGAATAAAGAAGTCACATTTTCTATTCTTGTATATTCTTAATCAAGGTACCTTCTCCCACCTACCATATCAGGTCATTCTTTCTTCTCCAAATCTCCCCATCCCCTCATGAGCAGGTGATCCTAAGGTCCCAAGGTCTCAATACTGCTTAGTTCAGCCTCCACTCCTAGCAAATCCAGTTTTCTCTCCCCAACATCAAGACTGAGTCAGATGTTCCTCTAGGGGAAGTGGGATCCAAGGTGTCAGTCCAAGGTGTTTCTGATCCCAAGCTGTTCAGTGATTGTGGTTGGCAGCTTGGGCATGCTTTGCTTTTTGTTTTGCTTGTTTGTTTTGCTGTTGTTGTTGTTTTTGTGTTTTTGTTTTGTTGTGTTTTTTTGTTTAGAGTTTACTTATGAGTGAATACATCCCCTGCTTACAAAATGGGAAAAGATTTTCACCAATTCTACGATTAACAAAGGATTAATCTCTAAGATATATAAAGAATTCAAGAATCTAGAGCATAAAACCTTGAATACCCCAGTCAAAAAATGGGGTTCAGAACTGAAAAAGAAATTCTCAGCAGAATTACAAATGACTGATGGCACTTAAAAAAGTGCTCATCATCTTTAGTCATCAGAGAAATGCAAATCAAAACAACTTTGAAATACCACCTGATACCTGTCAGATTGGCTAAGATAAAAGACACAAATGACAGTCTATGCTGGAGAGGGTACAGAGCAAGGGGAACACTCCTCCATTGTTGGAGTAAGCTTGTTCAGCCACTTTGGAATGCAATATGGCGGTTTCTCAGAAAATTGAGACTCAATCTCCCCAAGGACCCAGCAATAGCACTTCTGGGTGTATACCCTAAAGATGCACAGTCACACTCCAAAAGCATTAGCTCAAGTATGTTCATAGCAGCATTATTTGTAATAGCAAGAACCTGGAAACAACTAGATGCCCCTCAACTGAAGAATGGATTGGCAAACTGTGGTACATCTACACAATAGAGTACTAGTCAGCTGTAAGAAAAAATAATATCCTAAAATTTGCAGGCAAATGGATGGTTTTTAAGAATATCCTTCTGAGCGAGGTATCACAAACCTAAATTATTTAAATATGCTTATAAACCTAATGACATGGACAGGAAAGTAACAGATCTTTATAGAAGGTAAATATAAAAATATTATGGTGAAATAGGAAGGGGGAATCTCTCACAAACTGCTCATATTCACTAACAAGGGCTGTGGCATGTTCATAATTTAACCATTTTCCATATAACCACAATGCCTATTTTTATTTTAAAAACATTGTAAAAGAGAAATAACACTTAAAATACCAAGCTAAAAACAAAAAGTAAATAGAACAAACATGAAAAGCAAAGATTTTTAACTACATGTACCATGCTTGCAAAGTTGGTACCCTAATGACTGAACCATCCCCAAAGCCCTGTGCTGCTAATATTTGGTCTTCTATTTGTGTTCATGGGCTAAACTGCTATGGGAACAAATAATGATATTTATGCTTTGTTTTTAGAAAGAATAAAGTAGCTGTCTGTTAATGTCAAATGACACTAAATGCCTAAAGAATATTTTTTATGCTGCTCTAAAACGCCATGGATGCTAAGTGAGTATATAAAAAAGGGAACTAAATTAATACTAACTATACTTATGGCAAGGTTATTCCTTTTTCTAAATGTAATAAAAGATGCTGCAGAATAATCCTCTTGTGCACTGTAAAGATTTGTCACTCACATTGGTTTAATAAAAAGTTTCCAGTAGCCAGACTGGAAGTATAGGTAGAGTGACTAAGCTGAGAATTATGGAGAGGAGAAGGTCAAAATAAGAAGTCACCAGCCAGATACAGAGAAAGCAAGATGAGAATGCCATATTGCAAAAAGGTATCAAGCAACATAGGTAAGCATAGATAAGAATTATGGGTTAATTTAAGTGTAACAGCTAGTTAGTTAAGAATAAGTCTGAGCTAATAGCTAAGCATTTAATGATAATATAAGTCTCTGTGTAGTAATTTGGGAAGCAGCTTCAGGGTTTTGAGGTTGCTAATGGGACAAAAACATCAGCCTATAGAAATTTTAAAAATCAATAAAACTTAGATTAAAACAACTCAAATTTAACTGCTCAATTGAGTGTTACAAATTTTGCCAGCATTCAGTTATATTCAATTTTATAAATTACCACCCAAACTTTTTATTAAAATAACCTTTGATGAGTCTCTTTTATTTTGTGTCATTAAACATCTGCAAACAACAGTGCTCATTTTGTTTTGTTTTTATATAGTTTCAGTTCATAATATCTAAAAACAGTTAATAATCATTAACACACATGCATTGAGAGACCAGTAAATTTAATGAACTGATTCCTAATGATTTTATGCTATATTCATAGATTGGTGCCTAGGACTCTTCTGGAAGTTGATGGGAATAAATGAAAAAACCCCTGCATTACGTTAGGCTGAACTCAGGGAACCTTGAAGAATAGGGCAGGAAAAACTGTTGGAGTCTGAGAGGTCAAAGGCACCAGGAGAATCAACTAGGCAGGTCTCCTAGGTAGGTCCTATGCATATAGACTATAGTTGTGAATTTGTTGTTTTCCTGAAACTCCTACAATTGGGAGTGGGAAGTCTCTGACTCTTTTGTCTGCTTTCAGGAACATTTTCTTTCTTCTAGGTTGCCTCATTTAGCCTTGATAGAAAGGTCTATGTCTAGTTCTATTTCAACTTGTCAGGGCATGGTTGTTAAAGACCCTGTGAGGATTATTCTTTGCTGAAAGGAAACAAAGTGAATCTTGGGATGAAGGGAAGTAAGAGATTATCTTAACTAAGGTTTCTGTTGATATGAAGAAATACTATGCCAATAAAAAAAAACCTCACATATGTGTGTGTGTCTGTGTGTGTGTGTATGTATATATGCATATATTTGTGTGTGTGTATAAATATTAACCTGGGGCTATCTTAAAGTTCCAAGCATTTTCATCATGGCAGGAAGCATTCTAAAGAAATATGTACATTCCATTTTGTTTGAGTGCAGGGTTTGGTATATATCTACTAAGTCCATTTGGGTCATAATTTTGTTAGATCCCTTAATTCTCTGTTGAGTTTCTCACTGGTTGACATATCCAAGGGTAAAAGTTGGGTATTGGAGTGTCCCACTATTATTGTGTCACGTTTAATATGAGGTTTACGCTTTAGTGGTGTTTCCTTTACCTATGTAGGTGCCGTTGTGTTAGGGGCATAGATATTCAAGATTGAAATTTCATCTTGGTGATTTTTTTCTTAGATGAGTTAGTGTCCTTCCTTGTCTCTTTTTATTGATTTTAGTTTAAAGTCTATTTTTTTAGGTAGTAGAATCGCTACCCCAGCTTGTTTCTTAGAGCCATTTGATTGGAAATTCTTTTCCCAATTCTTTAGTCTGAGCCTGTTTTTTGTCTTTAAAGTTGAGGTGTGTTTCTTGTATGCAGCAGAAGGATGGTTTCTGTTTTTGTATTCACCGTGCTAGGGAATGCCTTTTTATAGGAGAATGGAGTCCCCTGATATTAAGGGACATTAATGACCAATGATCAATATTTCCCATCATTTTTGGTAGTAGCTTTTTTTTGAAGGGGGTTGGGTTGTTGGCTTATCAATTTTCTGTGGTTACATGGTTGTTTCTGGTTTTCTTAGGTTTTAGTTTTCACTCTAGGGCTTTTTGCAGTGTGGGATTTGTGGTTAGGTATTGTTTAATCTGGTTATGTCCTGAAATATCTTGTTTACTCCATCTATGTTGATTGATAGTTTTGCTGGGTACAGTTGTTTAGGTTTGTATCCATGCACTTTAAATGTCTGCATAATGTCTGACCAGGACCTTATTACTTTCATTGTTTCTACTGAATAATCCAGTGTTATTCTGACGGTTCCTCCTTTATAGATGGTTTGGCTTTTTTTCTTTGCAGCTCTTAGTATTTGTTCTTTCTTCTGTAGGTTTAGTGGCTTGATTATTATATGGCAAGCATGCATTTTTTGTCAGTCTAGTCTATTTGGTGTTCTGTAGGTTTCCTGTATCTTTATAGGCATTTCCTTCTTTAGGTTGGGAAATTTTCTTTTTGATTTTGTTGAATATATTTTCTATGCCTTTGAGCTGGTATTCTTCTTTTTTTTCAATTTCAATTATTCTCAGGTTTGGCTTTTTCATGGTGTCCCAAATTTCCTGGACATTTTGCGTTATGACTTTTTTGATTTCAGTGTTTTCTTTAACTGATGGATCTATTACCTCTATTGAGTCTTCCACCCCAGAGATTTTCTCTTTCATCTCCTGACTTGCTTAAATCTGTGGATCCGGGTTTTTTTTTTTTTTCAGATTTTTTTATTTCTAGTTTTGTCTCAGTTTGTGCCTTTTTTATTGCTTCTATTCTATTTCAATTTTTAATTCTTGGTGAATTTCTTTCACCTGTTTGTTTTCTTTTTCTTGGTTTTCTTTATTTTCTTTCAGGGCTTTGTTTATCTCTTCCAATTTTCAGTTTGTATTTTTTTCTATTTCTTTAAGAGAGTTTTTAATATTTTTAAGGCTTCTATTAGTTTAATAAAGCTGTTTTTAAGGCCATTTCTTTCTGTTCTCACTTTGTTATGTTCAGGTCTTAAAGCAATAGAACCACTTGCTTCTTCTGGTGATTCCTGTTGACTTTTGTATTGTTGTATGTATTCTTGTACTGCTGTCTGACCATTGTTTTCCTAATTCACTCTTGGTTAGTTCTTGGTAGGGTCTTATTGAGTTTTTTGTCTTAGGGCTCTTAATCATCTATGTTAGCTGCTCTTGAGAGGTTGCAGTGTATGATAACAGTTGTCACAACTTGTCCTCACTTCTCAGCTGTGTTCCCAGAGTCTTGATTGTTCCCTGTTGCCTCCATGGTCTGGGCAGACTGTGTTCCCTGCTGAAACTGACCTAGGCCCACACCTCAACCCCTTTGGTGGCTCCTCGTGATCCTCAAGGGGCCACTCATTCCCTGTATCTCCTACTGGCCCCTTTCATGCCCCCTATGTGCCTCCAACCTATTGTGTATGTGTGTGTGTGTGTGTGTGTGTGTGTGTGTGTGTGTGTGTATGTGTGTGGTGTGTGTGTGTGTGTGTGTGTGTGTGTGTGTGTGTGTGTGTGTGTGTTACATGGGGAGGAAGTGGCCAGTCTTTCTTGTGAATGCTAATTCTCGAAAAAAACAGCCTAACCAGTTAATTGCCCCAACCTGATCCCAATGGTTATTAAGGGGAGTTGCATCCCCTGGTGGTCTCTGGCCTAAATTCAGGATGTTCAAGTGGGATACTAACCCCAAAGGCTTCATCCCAATTATCTCTGGCAGATTGATGCCATACATTATTTTCTATTTGGAAAGTTTAACAAGCTTATCCACATCTTTCTGTGGATACCTTCAGTACCTGCCGGAGAAAACTCCAAACATGCTATCAACCACATCCTTTAATGTTTTGCCATCCTTGGTTTACCTGACCAAATTTAAACAGATAATAGCCCATGCTTTGTTAGCAAGGCCTTTTTAAACTTTCTACTCACCTGGAAGATATCACATTCCAGTGGCATCCCTTATAATCCAGGGGCTAGGTCATAGTTTAAAAAAAAAAGAACCAAACACTTAAATCTTAATTACAAAAACAAAATGGGGAGTTTCTTCCCCCACACAATCACTTGTAAAGGACATTATCTACCCTAACTACTTTAAATTTTTCTAGAGACTATATATAAATACTTTTCTCCTTTAAAAAAAATGGTCTTCATCAGTTGCCTCCAGTTCTATTAAGTAATAGATCATTGACTGGGGCTTACAGGGGACCAGACCCACTCCCCACTGTAGGAAGATGGTTTGGATGTGTCTTTCTCCAAAAATGAAAATAAGCCCACCTGGGTGTCTGCTAGAGATCTTAAATACTTACCCCAACAAGGGGATGGTGATAATAATGTTTCCAAGGAGTGTCCCATCCCTGATAATTGCCTTTCTGCTTCTCCCTCAGAAACAATCAGAGATGTCGATGCTGCCACTCATCCTGGTGCCAATGACAACTGCCTAGCCCAGTGATAGAGAATTTTGGAACCTAGAAGATGCCAGGGCCATTCTAGCCAACCAGATAAGAAAGCCCTTTGATTGCCTGGGAGGGACATATAAGACCTTGCCTGTACATGGGCCATTCATCCACAGGTAGACTGTGGCACTAAGATTGCCATTAATCTGTTTGATACCTCTGTATACCTAGTCTGCTCATCTAATAAGTAAATATGTACAAAAAAGATTTAAAAAAATGATAGCCCTGGTTGATGACAAGCCAGGTCCTTGCCCTTGCACTGCCTTTTATCAGACTATGTACTCATCCTGCTATTCAGCTGCACAAATGTGCACTCTTTTGTAGTTCCACAAATAAAACGTATTGTGACTGCAGTAGGGGAACATTCTTAGCCTCACACATAAGGCAGTTACAGCTCATTGTTCAATCAGATTGTGGTAACAAAGTGGCATATAACTTTTTAATACCATGGGTCCCTGATCCAACAGGTATGTTTGTATAAATAAACCAAAAATTATTCCCACAGTAAATGGCAAATCAGGACCCTACACCTCATATTATCAGACCATATATATTGCCTGCTGTTCAGCAGCAGTACACCAATGCACTCATGGTTCCGATAACAAAACCTTTTGGGTTGCCATCAGGAACAGTGTTGGGTACAGAGGGACCTTTGACTCTGCCTTGGAGGGCACACAACGGGCCACTCAGCTCTGCTGGGATACGCCTGGACAATTTGTCTCCTGGAATCTCCAGGTGCTTATAGGTTATTCTGATGCTGGAGGAATCCAGGAAAAGGCTGGGGACCTACAGGTCCAAAACCAAGTAGAAAAGCTTGCCCTAGCACAATTTCCAGAGCTCAATTACCATCCATTGTCCTCCCTGGAAATCGGGGTGATTTCTCACTTGACCACCAAACAGAGTCACTTCTTGATACAACTTTTTCCATGCTCAATCAGACTAACCCCACCCTTGTGGAGGACTGCTGGCTTTGTCTCAGATCAGGAGCCCCTAGGCCGTTAGCTCTACCTGTTAATGTTACCCTTCCTAACAAGGCCTCTATTAATTCACAAAATTGCTCCCTCATGCTTCCCATTGCTACTCAGCTTTTCCCCACACTATCCTCTAACTCTTGTGTGTGGGCTCCACCTTCTCCTAATAATAGCAGTATAGATGTGGGCCATGTCCTTGTTTCCTTTTGTAATCAAAATATAACTGTTCCACACACTCAATATTGCCTGCCTTCTAGAACAGTCCTTGTTTGTGGAGGAAGAAAGGCCTATGGCTTTCTTCCTAAGAAGTGGACAGGCCTTTGTGCCCTTGCCATTCTAATCCCTGATGTAGCCATCATCCCCATGCCCTCCTTTGACAATATAGGAGGAAGATCCAAAAGAACTATTCAAATGATACCAGTCCTCATTGGACTGGGGATCACCACAGGTGTTGTCCAGGGGCCACAGGAATTGGCCTGTCCTCACATCTCCTTAGAAAATTATCTCTTCAATTAATCGATGATGTGAAGGTCCTCTCCAGCACCATTCTTGATCTTCAGAATCAATTAGACTCTCTAGCTAAGGGGGTTCTCCAAAATAGAAGAGGGTTCAATTTACTAAATGTGGAAAACAGGGGTCTTTGCTTGATTTTGCAGAAAAAAAGTGCTATTTTATGCCTGCCAATAAGTTGGAGATTGTCCATGATAAGATAAAAAAAAAAAAAAAAAAAAAAAAAAAAAAAAAAAAAAAAAAAAAAAAAAAAAAAAAAAAAAAAAAAAAAAAAAAAAAAAACCTCCAAGAAGACCTGGAGAAGAGACAGATCTTCAAGACTTCAAGACAATCCCCTGTGAACAGGCCTTCATGAACTCTTACTCTACTTCCTTTCCCTTCTTGGACACTTCTTTCTCCTTATCTTCATTCTTAACATTGGGCCTTCTATGATCAATAAGATCACACAGGTTATCCACCAATGGCTAGAGGCAGTTAAATTAACTAAATAGAAGTATTCTATCAGAGACTAACTATGCAAGAGCCTGGCTCCTCATGAAAGTGGTTGGCCTCAGATGAAAGCCCCTCTTGTGCCCTCCATCTGACTGATGACAGGTAAGATCTCAGGTGGGCTGAGACACCTAAGACAGATCATGAAGGAGGACCCACCCCTTAATGCATGGTACTCAATGATGGGTAAGATCCCAATGCTGGACAATCTAAGATGGGCCATTTCTTAATGAAAACAGAAGGGGGTGATGTTGAGCCCTTCGAGGGCACATGGTTGAGGCCCAGTGAAAATTCCTAAGCCTTCCTAGAGTTTGATGACCTGTCTCTGGCCAAAAGCTCCACCTATGGTTGGCTTAGCACCACCTCTGCCTAGCCTCTGCTAACATGGTAAAATACTATTGGCCCTTTTTCCTCACCCCACCTACCCCATCCCAAGACTTTCACTCCCCTCTCACAGCCCTAAATAAGCTCCAGACTGATGCAATAAAGTGAGTTCTTGCTTCAACAAGGCTTCCAACTCAGCATGTGATTTCCACCAGTGGCTAGGGGGTGCTGGGTCATCAACATTCATCATTTTGCTCCAACCCCAGGGAGAGGCCAGCTGGTCCAAATCTCCCTCCACCCTATCTGGCACTATTTCTGTCTGGCACTCAATGAGGATAAGTACTCATATAATGGGGTCATCAATGTGTAATATCAAGTTGAAAGAGCACTTAGCTCCTTCCTTTTTATCAAGGCTGAGAAAAGTATCACTCTAGTGCCAAGGAGTTTTATAAAGGCAATTGTAGTGGGAAGTCAGAAGCTACGCATGTAAACTGATTGCGTCGGAGTGCTGAAGCTGAGCGGGGCGTGGTCAACTGGAAAGAGAGTCAGAAGTAAAGCCCCCGGATGAGAGAAGGCAGAAGAGGAAGCCAGGCTCTTGTGCAGTTCCTGGACCTGTGGCATGGTTAGGAAGGACCGGTTGGTCGAAAACCCTCCTGGGCGCTGCTTCCACACCCATTTCTCCCTCTGAACAAAACCTTTGTCTGTCAGTGATTTTTAGATAATAAATATTATTTAATATATAAAAAAGAAAAAGAAAGACCCTTGAGACACAGAAAGAAGGAACCTGCTGTATGTCACTCAGTTATCACTTTTGAGATATAGACCAATCAGGACAAATGTAAGATAGTTTCATATCATATCTTTAACAAGAATTTCAGATGGATCTACTCAGTATGATGACAATGGTTATATACGTCTATGGAATGGTTATATATATATATGTTTATAGTTACTTCATTAGAACTTAACCATTATTTTAATTTTACAGAACCCCACAGAGATACTGTCACCCACAGGCCAACATGAAGCAACTTAATGTAAGAACTACGCCCCTTTCCTGATAAGTTGGTCATCCAAGGGAGGGTTATGGTCAATTATCATTTTAATACAATGGTTATAAGTTAATCTTGGGTAGAGGATAGAATGATATTATAGATGTAGGAATTTCAAAAAAAAAGAGAGAGAGAGAAAGAAAGAAAAGAGAATAGATAGGAGATCATTATACTTGCAAACAACTATTAACCAAAGGATGAATGAAAATGAATCACCATGGTACAGATGTTTGTATATTGATACAAATGGGAAATTAATCTATATGTTTGATTGGGATAATAAATATTTTGATACAAAGTTGAATGTATAATTGCCTTATTTTGTACATGTCTACCTCTGTTTAAAATATTTTGCACATTGATGTGTATTAAGTACATTGTCATTTCCATAATACAATTTCTACCTCTAATTATTTATGCTAGTCATAATATTTGTTGTAATATATACACAAGTTGTTTTATGTAACTCTGTTTAGATATATTTATATATATATAATGATATATAGTTAGGATTTTGTTGTCATCTGATATGAAATGTGTATTTTGGTCAATATTCATAAGATAGTTATATTTGAAATTATTATGGAGGAGCTGTACACTCTATTTTGGAATGCCTATTCTTACAGTGTTAGCTTCACTTCCTTGGTTGATTTGGATTGCAGATTACAGCTACACAGATTTGTCACCTAACAGTCAGGATACTCAGGCTTTTCAGAAACATGTTAGAATATACCAGGTAGATAGGCATCTTCAACCACTTCATAGACCGAGAGAATATGGCATTCAAGATTTTGTTATCTCGAATTTGGCCTTGAGAAACATGACAACTCCTGGCATCACTGTTCCTTTCCCGAGGTGGTGTTGAGCATCACAGACATTTTGCGAAGAGATTGTCTTGTTTGGTGAATAATTGCCTGAGGGGCAAAGGATGGCACTTGCCCTGACTGCTGTCTGTGTGCTCTCTGTCTGATATGGCTGAGCAAGATGAAGGCTAGAGACTGCCGAAGCCTACCTAGACAGGATAAGATGGTCTTATCAAAAAATACCCTGCTTCTATGGAGACTTGTCAGATATCATAGGCCAGTAGCCACAAGGATGGATGCTCCCATTATACAGAGAAGTGGTGGATGACTGTCCAGGTAGTTAACTGCCATTGTGTTCTCCTAAATTTTGGAAGTTACTACATCATGCTTCCAACTTCAGGCATATATATTTCCTTCTCAGGTCTTGACAGTGTTGAAGACGGGATAGTAGAGGTTGTTATTACTTCACATCTCAGCAAAGACACTCAGGTATTAGAAATTTATTGTTTGAAATAAACAGCTTTGAAACAATCCCTGTGTATTTCCTCGTATCAACATTCTAGACATAAAAATGCACCTTGTATTTGTTGTTTGTTAGCGGTAGTTTCACATCACTTATGTTAGTACCTTTCTCTTCCCCAGACACCACCTTATGATGATCCCTAAAGTATGTAGTTTTATACTTAGTTTAGAAACTTCTTATTTAGACAAAAGGGGGAGATGTAGCAGGAAATCAGAAGCTACGCATGTAAACTGATTGCGTCGGAGTGCTGGAACTGAGCGGGGCATGGTCAACTAGAAAGAGCGTCCGAACTAAAGCCCCCGGATGAGAGAAGGCAGAAGAGGAAGCCAGGCTCTAGCGTGGTTCCTGGACCTGTGACATGGTTAGGAAGGACCGGTTGGTCGAAAACCCTCCTGCGCTCTGCTTCCACACCCATTTCTCCCCCTGAACAAAACTATTTTCTGTAAGTGATTTTTAGATAATAAATATTACTTAATATTTATCTCACGGTGGGTTATTTACTGCAATAGGCAATTTATGCAGGAGGATAAATATTGGTCCCGCTTTCAGAGGCCCTACAAACCAAACAGCTGTTAGCCACATTCAGAGGGCCTATTTTGTCTCAGGCAGGTTCCCCAGCTGTCTGTTCAGAGTCAGTGAGCTCACAGTAGCTCAAGTCAGCTGTCTCTGTGTTTTCCCATCACAATCATGTCACCTTTGCTCATATAATCCCTCTTTCTTCACTTCAACTGGATTGGGAGCTCTGTTCAATGCTTAGCTTCGGATCTCTGCATCTGCTTCCATCAAGTCCTCAATGAAGGCTCTATGATAACCTTTGAGTGTTCATCAATTTGATTACAGAAGAAGGCCAGTTAAAGCACCCTTTCCACTGTTTCTTGGAGTCTTAACTTGGGTTATCTTTGTGAATTCCTTGGAGGTTATTGTAGCATCAGAATTTCTCTTAACCCCAAAATGGATTTCTCTGTCAAGTTATCTATTTTGTTATGGATCTCTACATTCCCGTCCATCAGTTACTGGATGAGGATAGTCATCAGTTTGATTATAGGGGAAAGCCAATTTAAACACCCTTTCCACTATTATTTGAAGCCTTATCCAGGGTCATTGTTATGTGTTTTTGGGTATTTCCCTAGCACCAGATTTCTCTCTAATCCCACAATGACTCTCTTTATCAAGATATCTATTTCATTGTTCTCCCTCTGTGTTGCTTCCATTTCCTCATGCTATCTTCCCATCTCTCGTTGTTTCTCCAAACAGTATGAAATCTATATGCCTTAACTATTTGCAAATAAAGAAAACATAATTACTCTGACAAATATAGTTAAGGACTAGATAATGCCAACGTTCTTGGCAAACTAGAAAGGAAGAGCAACCTGAAAATTTTTCTCTAGAGAAAAATGTCAAGACCATTTTTTTAATATTGTAAAAAGGGGACTACAATCTCATGCAATGCCTACTTTATTCAGATCATTTCTGAGAGATGATCTTTGTGTTCACTGTGAAGATTTGCAATTGTGATTGGTTTAATACTAAAATTGTTCAGACAATACCCAAACAGGATAAGGCTTGGTGGAAAAACCAGACTAAGTTAGTAAAGATGAAGGAAGAGATTCCAGCAAGCTACTGTGGAGATTTAGGTGTTATTGAGGGAGTCTTAGAGGCACAGCTTTGAGGTCTGGATCACCTGGATGACTTAGAAATTCCTTTTAAAGAGGACAAAGGGAAGTGGATAAGACAGATAGATATAGGTAGATTACTGTATTTACCTATAAACTATTGTTAGCCATGTATGAGCCATAGATAATTTAAACTAGTACAAATGATTATATATTAATACAAATTTAAAACTATTTTATATGATTGCTTAAAAAAAATGCTATATTAATACAAATTCAAATCTAAAATTGTTGTATATGTCTAAGATAATATATAATACAAAATTAAATCTATAATTGTTATATTTTGTATGTGCTTCTACCTGTGTTTAAAATATTTTGCACATCAATGCATATTAAACATATTGTCATTTTTACTATATAATTTTTACCTCTGTTTAATTATATTAGTAATAATATATATGTGTATATATATATTTTTTGTTTCCGTTTAAGATGTTTTATATACCTCTATTTAGATATTTTATATAATGATATATACTTAAGATACTGTTGTTATTTCACTTCTTACATTTACCTTTGTTTAAGATTTATATAATTGTCATTTAAAGTCATTGTTCAGAAAGTATACACCCATTTATAGATTGTCTAGTTTTACAATGTAAGCTTCAGTCTTTAAGGTGATAAAAATTACAGATTATAGTTACTTAAGTTTTCCATATAATAGTCATGTTGTTTAGTCTTCTTAGATAAATAGTAAAATATGTCAGATTGGCAAGGGTCTTCAACTACTTCATAGGCCTAAAAATTATGACATTTAATTTTTCATTATTCAAAATTTATCCATTAAAACCATGATAAGTCCTGGCAGCACCATTCCTTTCCTGAGATGGTGTTGGTCTTCAAAAATACTCCACAAACAGTTTGGCTTCCTTGGCAGATAATGGCCTATTGGGCAAAACTGCCCTTGCCTCAACTACTGACAATAAGCATGCTGTTCAATCCAGACAAACAAGATAAAAATAAAGACTGCTAAAACCTGAAAAGAAAAGAAGGGGCAGAGAAGTCATATTCATCTTTCTCAGCTTCTGTGCAATGTTGTTTACTGAATTAGGCCAACTAAATACTGGTAATTGTAGATGATGTTTCCCTATAATTAAATGTATCTGGTTTTATAATTGCTTTATTATATAAATTACCCTTTGATTTCTGTATTTGCTTCTTTATTCTTTTATCATATTCATCATATTTCTCAAAATTGTGTTTGGCAAATTGGACTTTTCAAGAAAAAAAAAATTTAATATTATTCATTTATCTTGAAATTTTTCTGCTTACTTGTTTCTTATTGTTTATATTCTGATTAATTTAAATGTATTTATTTCCACTACATTTTTAGTTTTGTCAATCCATTGTGACAAGCAACCTCAATTTGTTAAGTGGGGAAGGTATCATGGTGTCACTTTTCCATGGTGCCCACATATGAAATTTACATTCCACTAGAAATTTTCATTTTAATATATGTGATTATAGTTTACATATTTTTACTGATGCATCTCTTTGAATTTCAAACAGATGTTTAAGAAATTATACTTTTTTATGGTTCTGTGACTTTAATTTAATGAATAGGTTTATTTGTTTTCCAATTCCAGCTTACAACTCATCCATTCCAGAAAACCCAAGCAGGAAGTGAAACAGCTACACTTGTCACATCAGCTGTCAAAAACAAAAACACACACATGCAAGCACGCATACTGTACATGCAAAATTACAAACAAACAAACCCAAGTGCAAATGTACACAAACATGCACACCACACACACACACACACACACACACACACACACACACACACACACACACAAACAAGCACACCTATCCTTACCTGAATGCTTGCATGCTTCAAGCTAGCTTTGTCTTCTTTGGTGCTCTTAGGAACTCCTGATTAGGAAATGGTGCTATCAACAGAGTAGGTATACTGACATTAGTAAATAAATGACAAGTCCTATAGGACATGCACATAGTTCATCTTAATTTAAGTAATTTGTTCTTTGACACTCTTCCCAAATGTTTCTAAGATGATGTTAGCTAAATTTTCAGCAACAACATCCAAGACAACAAAATAGTTTTTGACCAAAGTTATGCACATTGCTATAAAATTACCAGGTTGAAAGTGCTGGTAACTGATTTATGACCGATTGGCTATTCCATAGCTAATACTTTTGATTCTCATGACAATAAATATTATAGTTTGTTAATAGCTAGGCATTAAAAAATCAAATAAATAAAAACTATAAAATACATGGTAAAATAGGCACTCTCTATAGTGCTTAAATATCTACAGAGCTTAATCGATGCATATCTGTTCACTTCAGTTTTCTGTTTAGGTAAGTTATTATGCACTATTCAAAATAAAGCTATTTTTACTGAGTCTGTATTTTTCACTAATAACATACATACATGTTAATAGTATAAAATTTTTATTTCTTACCAAAATGTAAGTTTTAAAGAATAGTTCTTTTACATATTATTTATAAGCTATTGTAAGACTCATGAAATTTTCTAAGTATCAATTTGATTGCTCACTTTATTCTAATGTTTCTAAATTTAATAGTCACTTTCCTAAAATTTCTTGGATA
Organism: Sigmodon hispidus; assembly: GCA_004025045.1. Lineage (NCBI taxonomy): Eukaryota > Metazoa > Chordata > Mammalia > Rodentia > Cricetidae > Sigmodon > Sigmodon hispidus. The sequence goes on from PVIH01015905.1 coordinate 15,947, forward strand.
CAAATATTTCACACTACACTTTAAATTAAATGAAATAACTTAAAAATTGGCATACTGAATTTATAAGTTTTATTTTTATATTAAATTCAGATTATTGTCCTATTACTGTACTGTTAGAAATTTTTATACATATTTATATTTTTTGATATTTGTAGAGATTTAAGTTAAATATATTTATAAACATTTGTGGGTATATTGTCATGGTGATAAATTGAATGGGTTGCACCCTATCTCTTCAGTCTTTACAACAATATTACAAAATGTCTACACCCATTCTTTTTTATCTAATGAACACATAAAATAATTATTCTAGGGGCTGGAGAGCTGGCTCAGCGGTTAAGAGCACCGTCTGCTCTTCCAGAGGACCCGGGTTCAATTCCCAACACCCACATGGCAGCTAACAACTGTCTGTAGTTCCAATTCCAGGCAAACACTAAGATAAATAAATAAATAAAGGTTTTTTATTAAAAAAAAAAATAAAAAAATAATAATTATTCTAGAATTGCCTTTGACTACTGTATTTATATTTTGTATCGTCTATACTTACAACAATATCAAAATACAATAATAAAAATTTGAATGCTGTTATGTAGCATTTGATTGTTCAAATAAAGTATGTTCTAGATGAAAAATATGTGATATGATGCTAAGTAATTATATGAAAAATATGTTTTAAGCTGTGGCAAATATAGACAAATTTCTCACATTATTAGTTTCTACAAATTTAGTCTTTAAATGACTCATGTTATATGAGCAAAAATACACACAAAGTTATGTTTTTATTTGGAATTAATTATAAGCTACTTCAGCTCCATAATTTACAGCAACATAATTTACTACGTATTAGTCTAAAATCTTGAAAGGTAGAAGAGATGTTTTATAAAATGATGTCATGATTGGTTCCCCAGCTGTGAATATAATATTTCCACTAAGAAATATCTAGAGCCCTGTGTAGTACTAATTCTAGCATTTAATAAAGATAATTTAAAAATCTATCACTGAGAAATTTGAGCTAAATTGGTTAGTTCAAGTGGATGCAACTTGAGTGTGGTTTTGATCATTATTATGACAGAATTGGGTAATAGAGGAATCATATGAGCTGCTAAAGTACTCTGCATCAAATTTTTCTTAGAATATCAGATCTTAGACTCAATCTATTGAAGATTAAATGGTCTTATTAATATGACCAATGTAAGCTTCACATGTGTTGAATTCTATAGAACCTAAGATCCTCTCCTTCACTGTGATGAAAAAGAAGTAAGAACTAGGGTTTTGATTTGTTTGCATTGACTTTTAGCATGTTAATTTATTAGTGCAAGAATAAATTCAAAGAGACCATACGTTAAGACTTGTAACATTAAAAGTTCTAACTTAACAGAATGGTACATAATTTCAAGTCACAACAGGCCAAGGATACATGATTATACTCTACTCATATTTTCAACTAGAATCTGTCAAACAAGACTGAATTACAAAACTTCATTTTATTATGGAACATGATAATTTGCACCGTATTGAGACATGAAATTAATTTTGTCCATTTTTAATCCCTTACTACCTTCACTGTTAAAACAGAACAAATTGTTTCTAGTTTCTCAATTCAGTAGCTGACATTTATTGAAGCCAAGCCAGTGGGTTTTGGCCCCAGCCTTTGTTTTCAGTTTTCTATCCAAGTGAAATGTGGCAGCCAAGTGCGAGATTGGGGAAAAGAGTGGAACTGAACTGGTTTTGCAGGAATTAGAACCCTGGGGGATGTGGCAACTGTGTGTGTATGCATAGGGTTTTTACTATTCTGAAATCTTTTAATAAAGTATTGAGTATAGAATGTATATGCTTCCATACATCCTATGAGAATCAATATGTCAAGGACAATTGATGAAAATCTTTTGCTGTGCTATTTAATGCCTCTGGTGACCCAGGGTTATAACAAAATGTCACAGAAAAAAAGACAAAGTCAGATATAATTGGAGCACCTGGGTAGGAACATGTATATAAATGGCATTTCTGCCTTGACTGCAGCCACAGGAGCAGAAGCCCACAACTCATGCTCAGTGGTAATACAAAGCCATATGTGGTGAAATAAAACGCAGGACAAATATACAAATACATCTGTTACTACAGATTGTTCAGCCTTTTAACACTCGTAGATGTCTGTTTGGGGTCTGAAACTGACTGCATTCTACTGTTTTTATGTATTTTTCTGTAATTTTGTGAGATTAACAGAGCCAGCTTGCAGATTTGGGTAAAATGTTAACTCTCTTATCAACTTTTAAAGGGTTTGAGCTCTTTTACTGTCTCTTTTTTTTTCTGAATGAGCAACTCCCAAAAACAACTATTTGGGTGCTGGTGAGTTGGCTCAGTGAGCAAAGGCTCCTGGTTCCAAGCCTCAAGACAAGAGTTCAGTCTCCATAATTCACATATTAGAAGGACGAAACTGACTGTTTGTTGTCCTCTGACCTTCACAGGCATGTCATGATCTACCAAACACAGGTACACACACACACACACACACACACACACACACACACACATCATCATCATCATCATCATCATCAATAATCAATAACTTTGTTTTGGCACAATCTGAGGTACTTACTTTATCTTATCTCCTAATATGCGTATGGCAGAAATTTTGCATGGTCTAGCAGTAGATATTAGTTTTGTCCCTATACCCAAAGGCCACCCTCATGCTTTTGGAAACAGTTCACTGTATATCACCCAACTCTTTGTTCTTCCCCCTCTTCTCTTTCCTCTTTTTGTATGTTATATTTGCCTTTCTTTCAGCACTTCTGTTAATTACATCATCTTTAATTTCTTTTTTGGTAGCTTTTGATTCATCAGTTTTGAACATAGATTCCTCCATTCTTGAATTAATTTTTTTTAACTATCTGATTTTGTTTATGTAATTACTCTCTGGACTCCTTCAGTGAACTCTATGCACACACTATATGAAAACTCCAATGTGCTTCCTCCAAGAGCCCTTTATGAGCAGACTCCTGATCCACAGGGATAGATGCATAACCTTATTCAAGTTTTACCTGATTATATCTTTTCTCGTTAATATTTCTAAATTGTCTTCTATTTTATCAAACCCATCTGGGAGCCTCTATCAATAAGGCTTGATTGTGCTGTTCATTATGAAAATGCTTTGGAGTACTAGTGATTCCATTAATTCAGTTTTTGTAGATGCTCAGCTCTGATTCTATTTCTGAGTTGTCAATTATCCTAGTTCATGCTGGTAAATGTCTTGTTAGAAACATCTTCTCTTATTAGAGACATGGGTCTATTAAAATCAACTGTTCAAGTATGTATGCCTTTGTTCCTTCTTAAATTAAAACAATGTTATAAAAATCTTACAAATTAAAAACTCCTACAAGCAACAGTAGCCAACTCAAAAGCTATATGTATCAATGATGTATAGGCTACCTAATTGTATAGAAGTACATTAAAATGTCTTTGTCTTCAGTAGATACCTCAAGTTTATAAACCTCCTTAAAATATTCTTCAAATGAATATAGTCTGTCTCTCTTGGGGTGAGCAATGGAATCTGAATCTTGGGTAGCTTTTTCCCTAACCACATCTTCTCTTGCCTGCCACTACAGAGGAGCTGAGGATAGGCACAGTAGTCTGCTTCTTATTCTGTAATCCTATTGTCCCAAAAATATTTGCAAATGAGTTGGGAACTACAATTCCTGATTTTGTGTTTCCGAACCAAAGCCTTTATATGAACAGCTGGGAGGGGTGTGTGTGTGAGAGCAACAGTTTTAGTCAGTGTGCTGGAGGAAAACATTTTATGCTATTATGGGAAAAGAATCCTCAATACTTCAAGCTGGCTCTCTTAGCTATGATTGTTTTTTCTAGATTAGATGTATATTCATTATGCTAGTTTTTAGAAATTAGTAGTTTTTTCAAATAATGTTAAAAATTTAAATGGTGGTTTAGAAGCTAAAAAGATTGTTATGTGGTTAAGAGCATACACATTCCTAAAAAAGTTCCTGTGTTTCTTTCTCAATCCCAGTATCTGACAGTTTGCATCTAAATGTAACTCTAGGCACTGGAAATGAAACATCAGCATGTGGAATCCTGAGGCACCTGCTCTCACATGGAAACATAGTCCCCCACACACATGTATACATACACATACACACGTATATACAAAACATACACACACAAAGGTACACACAATTAAAAATAAAATAAATCTTTTTAAAAAGGTGGTTTCTTTGAGGAGAACATCAATGGATTGTCACATAACAACACCTCAAAAATCTAACAACTGAGAATACAAAAAGTTTTATTTTCCTTTTTATTGTTTGGAACCTGCTCATGAGCATAAACATAGTTTAGCAAAACTAGCATGTAGAACAAGAGACTCATGACTGTGGTGTAGAAAGCCTTGAATCCCAATGCTCAATAGCTATTACTTCCCTAGGGGAATGTGGGTTCTTAACTTTGACTTAAATTGTACTTTGAACCACTAGATATGCTCTTTTCTGAGACGAGTGATAAATACTGTGGACTATTACCCTCATACCTGTCCTCTCTATACCCAGAACTGTTTCACACTCTCCAGTTTCACAAACATTCAAGACAGAGAACAATAGCTACTCAAGGAAGATATTCAGATTTCTGATGGCTGTTGGCAAACAGCAGTGAGAATCAAACCACGCTTCCTTGACATAAGAATCCATCAGTGAACCTGCTCTTTGGAACAGATGAGTGTCACCATCATGCACATGAATCATAATAGAAGTCAACAATAAATAAAATATGAAGGCATACAAAAGAAAAGAGGTTCAAGAAATATCTGTCCTAGAATTCTAAAGTGAATTTCTCTATGAGCTTTTAGAGAATAATCTTCCTACTTATTTTATAGCAATTTATAATCTACTGCAGGTGGTGAATCCTCTGCTCATTTACCCAGTGGGCCTTCAGCTTGAAAACACAATTAGAGAAATGTGGATATAATTCAATTCCATGCTTAAAACAAGCCATATATGCAATAATGTACCTAACTACAAGCTTATGAGCAAGATCCATCAATTTGCTAGAAAAAATAAAATCATTATATTCATACAGCATTCATTTCCTAATGTTGAAACCAATCATATATGTTACTTTTTCTGATTAGTGGAGCTATCTATCACATTCCTCAATAGGCAAACACATTAATTCTGAATTGTTCAAATAATTTAGGATCATCACAAACTTTCACAATGATTTTTATCTAAGCAATAAATTGTAGCTGAGAAAATGTTAAAATTATTTTTCCCAACTATTGTGAGCACTTAAAATCATTTTTCAGCTTTCTGCAATTCATCTTCTCATGTTAGTTCACCTCAACTCATGATATATTTCTCCCATCTTTTATCTTCAGTTTAAAATCAGTTTATATACTTAATAAATATTAAAATTTTCTTCGGCTCAACTACAACTATCTTGGCATTTTTGAAATTTTATGTGTTATTAGAATATCTTCCCTCTAAGGATAGGCAACTGTCCACTGACATGAGCAATATGTGGAGCCTCGAGAGGAGGATTCAGACTATGTTTCTGTGCATGGACTGGCACCTTGGAGCCCATTTCATCCAGAGGAACACCTAACCCAGTCTTGACATTAGGATGAAGAAATCAGAGTGATCTGGAGTGGATGCTGAGCTAAACTACCTTGGGAACTCTTGCCCTTTCTGGTGAGAGGATGGGGTGATAGGTCGGAGGGAGGATGAAGGCTGACAGAGAGGGGTTGGGGGAAGGGAGGAAGAGCAAGGGGATACATAGAAATAAAAGACTTTATTTTATAAATAATTTTTATAAAAAAAGAAGATCTGAATAAAACTTGCAAATATCTAAGCAAGTTCTATGGAAAAATAATCAATACATGAAACAAATTCAGAGAAATTTAAATGGTTCCAAATCATTTTCTTAAATATCAATCTAAAATTTGAAAATAGCAATAAAAATATACCATAAGCTATACCAAAATTCTGAAGTTTTTTGACATTACAGTTGCACAAGATATGTCACAGTTATTAGCTATTGAATTATAAGTCACACAAATTCAGCTATGATTTCTGAATAGATGATGATCCCTTGATGAAATTATATACCTCATTGATAAGATTCTCAAAAGACTATGAGCTGAATGTGGAGATTTTATAGGGGCCATTGGGAAGCATTTTAAATTCTAATCATAAATATAGTACACATAAATTAATTAATAAATATATAGTCAGCTATTATTACATTGGCAACATAATATGTTTATGTAAAATATACAAAACAAGCATTTATCTCTCATGGGTCTAAGTTTCTCTGTAACAATAAATAGATTCACTCTGAGATATGTGTGTTGTTTGTGGGATGCACTCTAGCTATGGATCAGTTCACGAAATGTCACTATGAGACAAAGTGCAAAGAAGGCAACAGGTCACTGAGTGTTATTCATATTGTAACAAAGATTAACATGTTGGATTAAGTCCTACCACAAATCGCACTTCAGGCTGCACATATATTACCCACCAACATCTTGGTCATAGCAAATAATCTGGTCCACGACAGTGAAAAGGCAGGAAAGAAGGCTTCATTTACTCTCAGGGTATGTGTACTTACTCTATACCCAACAATACATTTTCAAAAGAAAAGAAGAAAAAATATTTTATAATTAAAATTATATCCATTTGTGCTAACATAAAAAGATATTTAAGCTATCTAAAGTAAGAAAAATTTAGGATTTCTTCTAAATTCATCCCTTTCCACTTTGTATATTCCTAACCCATTTTCAAGTGCCACACAGTTCTTTTCCTGTTTTGAAGTCTTGAAAATAAAGAAGATGACATGGAAATCTCATCTCTGTAGTCCAATGGTGTTGCCTCTGATGCAATTTTTAAAGTAAAATATAAGTACACTGACAATCATCAAAAATCATCAAAATCTTTTTTGTCTTTACAACCATTGCAACATTGTCAAATACATGACTGCCAAGGCAATTCTCAACATCACAGACCTAAGCATTATAACAGTGTTATGATATTTGTACTTGGGACTTTCACATGTGTACAAGGGAAAAAAATCTGTGAATCTTCTTATAATGAATATGTGCTTTCATTTATCTGATATAAACTAAGTGAACGGAATGCTTTGAGGAAAAGTCAAAATGTTGTTTTGACTTTTTTTATAATCCCAACATAAGACCAAGTCCCTGTATTTTCAGTAGCATAGGCACTCTGATGCAAGAGAGAAGTGAATTATTTTTTAAGAAACCCACTGTGAAGATTGTTAAATGTATGCAAGTTTCAGTGTCATGATACCTCCAAAGGAAATAAGTAGCACTGAGAGTAAACTCTAAAACACTCCTAGATATGATGGTCAAGTTTCATCACATCTATATCAGGGCTACTGATGTTTATAAGAGCTTTACTTACACAATTTTAAATTTAACATATATATAGCTCAGGGTTATTTTCTTGTTTCTGGTTTTTGAAAATTATATCAAACCTTATATAAAAAAGCAAAATATTCAGAATAGATAACAAAAAATGCATACAGTAATAAGATATCTCTTTTCTCTAAAATACATGAAACATGAAAAATAAAATCTAAAGCTTCTCAAGCCAGGTTAGGCTCAGCTACAGATAAAGAAAGCACAGTAGGTCACAGCTAATGCAATGCCCACAAATTTCGACTAAGTAATCCATCTACAGTCAAACCAGAAGTTTTGTTTTGTTTTGTGTCTGTGTGTGTGTGTGTGTGTATGTGTGTGTATGTGTATTTTAAATCATTTTATTCACCCATCATCTTTCAATGAAAAAAAATGTTTTTTTCTGAAAGTCCACTAATGAGTGAGTACATCCTCTGCTTATCCTTCTGGGTTTGTAAGACCTTGCTCAGGAGGACCAACAATGGCAGAGGAGTGTTACCCTTGCTCCGCATCCTCTCCAGCATAGGCTGTCACCTGTGTTTTTGATCTTAGCTGTTCTGAAAGTTGTAAGGTGGTATCTCAAAGTTGTTTTGATCTGCATTTCTCTGATGGCTAAAGATGTTGAGCATTTTTTCAAGTCTCTTTCAGCCATTTATAATTATTCTGCTAAGAATTCCTTTTTTATTTCTGAACAAGATTTTTTGATTGAGTTATTTAGGCTCTACTTTCTTGAGTTCTCTGTATATTTTAGAGATCAGTCTTCTGTCATTTGTAGGGTTGAAGATAATCTTTTCCCATTTTGTGGGCTGTCATTTTGTTTTAATGACTGTGTCCTTTGCCTCACAGAAGTTTCTCAGTTTCAGGTGATCCCACTTATTGATTGTTGTTCTTAGTGTCTGTGCTACTGATGTTATATTAAGAAAGTGGTCACCTGTCCCAATGCGTTGGAGGATATTTCCCACTTTCTCTTCTATCAAGTTCAGCATAACTCTTTCTATGTTGAGGTCTTTCATCCACTGTGAGTTTTGTGCAGGGTGATAGGCTTGGACCTATTTGCATTTTTCTACATATTGCCATCCAGGTATGCCAACACAATTTGTTGAAGATATTACCTTTTTTCCAATGAATATTTTTTACCTCTTTGTCAAAAATCAGGTATTCATAGGTGTGTGGGTTAATGTCTGGGTGTTCAATTTGATTCCATTGACCCACAAATCTGTTTTTATGCCACTACCAGGCTGTTTCTAATACTATAGCTCTACAGTATAACTTGAAGTCAGGGACAGTGATGTCTCCTGAGGTTCTTTTGTTGAGAAAAAAAATTGTTTGGTGACCCTGGCTTTCATGTTATTCCTGTAGGGAGCTGCGTACAGCCACACCTTAAGATGGCGTTGGCTTGAGCGCTCTCCCTGGTAAACAACTCCATATTTGGCTAAGGCCAAGAATCTGGCTTGCTTCTGCATATCTGAGTCTATCGGTGATGCCCACTTGGCTATCTTGGATTGGAAGCCCTGAGGGTATTTCACTAAGAGCAGGCTTCCTCCCGGGGTCATTCGTCCTCCATGAGAGAATGGTTGTTTGTCTGAGTGAGTGAGTGAGAGAGTGAGTGAGTGAGTGAGAGAATGAGTGAGTAAGTGAAAGATAAGAAGAAACAAGATTGTAAAAGGCCCAAATAAACTGCAGACAGAAGGATCCGGTGTTGCGTGTTCCTTACTGGCCAAGGTGGCGCACAACATATTCCAAATAAAATTAAGTATTTTCTTCAAGGTCTGTAAAACTTGTGTTGGGATTTTGATGGGAATTGCATTGAATCTGTAGAGTGTTTTTGGTAAGATTGCCATTTTTACTATGTTGATCCTACCTATCCAGGAGCATGGGAGGTCTTTCCATTTTCTGACATACTCTTCAAATTCTTTCTTCTGTGATTTAAAGTTTTTGTCAAATAGATCTATTATTTCTTTCATTATAGATACACCAAAGCATTTAATCCAATTTGCAACTATTATAAAGGGTGATATTACCCTTATTTCTTTTTCAGCCTGTTTGTCTGTAGTTGTAGGAGAGCTACTGTTTTTTCTGAGTTAATTTTGTATTATGCCACATTGCTGAAGGAGTTTATTAGCTTTAGAAGTTTCCTGGTAGAATTTTGTGCTTCACATATCATCTGCACTTACAATCGTATCATCTGCAAATAGAGACAGTTTCACTTCTTCTTTTTCAATTTGTATCCCCTTAATCTCCTTTCCTTCTCTTATTACTTTGGCTAAAACTTCAGGAACTATATTGAGTGGATAAGGGGAGAGGAGACAGCTCTGTCTAGTTCCTGATTTTAGTGGGATTGCTTTGAGTTTTTTTCCATTTAGTTTGATGCTGACCATTGGCTTCTTATAAATCACATTTATTATACTTAGAAATTTTCCCTCTATATCTGATCTTTCCAGGATTTTTATCATATAGGAGTGTTGGACTTTGTCAAAGGCTTTTTCAGCTTCTAAGGATATGTTCATGTGGTTTTTTTTTTAACTTCAATTTGTTTATACGATGGATGACATTTATAATTTTTCATATGTTGAACCACCCCTGCATTTCTGGGATGAAGCCTACTTGATCATGTTGGATGACTTTTTTATATGTTGTTGTAATTGGTTTGCCAGAATTTTGTTGAGTGTTTTCACATCAAATTTCATGAGGGAGATTGTTCTGTAATACTCTTTCTTTGTTGCATTTTGAGTGTCTTAGGTATCAGCATAATCATGGCATCATAAAAACAGTTTGGTAGCCTTACTTTAGTTTCCACTGTGTAGAACATTTTGTTAATTATTGATATTAGTTTTTCTATGGATGTCTGGTAGAATTCTGCAGTAAAACCAACTTTACCTGGACTTTTTATTTGGGATACTTTTAATAATAGCTTCAATTTCCCTTCGTGTTATAGGTCTGCTTAGGTCTTCAATCTGCTCTTTATTTAACTTTTGTAATTGATAATTTTCCAGAAAGCTGTTCATTTCTTTTGGGTTTTCCATTTTAGTAAAGATTTTCAAAATATGACCTGATAATTCTCTGAATTTCCTGGGAATCTGTTGTTATATCCCCTTTTCCATTACTGATTCTGTTAATTTGACTACTCTTTCTCTGTCTTTTGGTTAGTTTGGATAAGGGTTTGTCTATCTTGTTGAATTTCTCAAAGAATCAACTTTTTGAGTCATTGATTTTTTTTTGTATTGTTCTATTTTGTTTCTATTTTACTGACTAGCTCTAAGTTTGATGATTTCCTGCCATCTACTCCTTCTAGGTGAGTTTGCTTCTAATTGTTTTAAAGCCTTGAGCTGAGTTGTTAGGTCTCTTGTATAAGCTTTTTTATATATATAGGCATCTAGTGCTATGAATTTTGCTCTTACCAATGCTTTATCTGTGTCCCATAAGTTGGGTATGTTGTAGATTCATTTTCATTAAATTTTAGAAAGTCTTTGATTTTTTTTTAACTTCTTTCTTGACCCAAAGGTGGTTCAATGTAGAGATGTTCAGTTTCCATGAGTTCATAAGCATTCTGTGATTTTGGTTGTTGTTAAATTCTACCTTTTGGCCCTGATGGTTTGATATGACACAAGGGGTTATTCCCATTTTTTGTAACTATTGATATTTGCCTTATGACCAAGTATGTGGTCAATTTTAGAGAAAGCTCCATGGGGTGCTGAGAAATATGTATATTCCTTTTGTTCAGATGAAAGCTTCTGTAAATGTCTATTAAGTCCATTCTCATCATAACATCTGTTAGACCCCCTTATTTTTTTGTTGAGTCTTTGTTTGGTTGTCCTATCCAAGGAAGAAAGTGAGGTATTGAAGTCTTCCATTATTAGAGTATGATATTTGATGTGGGGCTTAAGCTTTAGTAGTGTCTCTTTTACATATGAAGGTGCCCTTTTATTAGGGGCATAAATATTTAGGAATGAAATCTCATCTTGATGAGACAAATAATTAATGTCTGTCCTGGTCTCTTTTGAATGATTTTAGTTTGAAGTCTACTTAGTTGGATATTAGCAACACCAGCTTGTTTCTTAGAGCCATTTTATTGAAAAGCTTTTACTCATCTCTTTACTCGGAACCTGTGTTTGTATTTGGAGTTGAGGTGTATACAGCAGAAAATTGTATTTTGTTTTTATATCTATAGTGTTAGGGTGGGTTGTTTTATAGGTAAGTTAAGTCTATTGATATTAAGGGACATTAATGACCACTTAATGTTACTTCCTGTTATTTTTGGTGATAGTTTGTGTATGCTTCCTTTCTTAGGGTTTTTCTTCTATGGGATTATTGATTATTTGTGGTTTCATGGGTATATCTGGGTTTATTAGGTTGGAATCTTCCCTGAAGTGCTTTCTGTAGTGCTGGATTTGTGGATAGCAGTTGTTTCAACTTGCCTTTATTGTGAACTATCTTGCTTACTCCACTTATGGTGATTGTTTTGCTGGGTATAGTAGTCTTGGGTGGCAGCCATGATCTTTTGTTATCTGTATAACTTCTGACCAGGAACTTCTTGCTTTCATTGTTTCCATTGAATATTCTGGTATTATTCTGATGGGTCTGGCTTTATAGGTAAGTTGACCCTTTTCCTTTGCAGCTCTTAAAATTTTTTCTTTGTTCTGTATGTTTTGTGGCTTGATTATAATATGACACGCTGACTTTTGGGGGGGTCATATCTATTTGGTGTTTTGTAAGCTTCTTGTATCTTTATAGGTATTTCCTTCTTTTGATTGGGAAAGTTTTCTTCTGTGATTTTATTGAGTACATTATCTCTGTCTTTGAGCTGGTATTCTTCTCCTTCTATTCCTATTATTCTCAAGTTAGGTCTTTTCATGATGTCCTAGATTTCCTGAATGTTTTGTGTTATGGCTTTTTGGTTTTTTGTTATTTGTTTGTTTGTTTGTTTTAGTGATTTATTTATTTTCATTATTGAGTCTTCCACTCTAGAGATTCTCTCTCCATATCTTGGATTCTGTTGCTTATGCTTCTGTCTTTAGTTCCACATAATTTCTTCAGATTCTCTATTTTATTCTTTGCTTCATTTTGTGCCTTTGTTATTGTTTCTATTTCAATTTTTAGTTCCTGGAATGATTTTTTTCATTTGTTGGATATCACTTTCTTGGTTTTTTTCAAGAATTTGTCCATCTCTTTCAATTTTTTATTTGTTTTTTCATCTATTTTTTAAGAGAGTTTTTAATATCCTGTTATAAGGCTTCTATAATCTTTATAAGGGTGTTTTTATTGTTGTTTCCTTCTGATTCCTCTTCAGTGCTCTGTTTAGGTCTTGATGTTGTAGAGACAACATCTTCTTCTGCTGGTGCCTTGTTCTTTTTATTGTCATATGTATTCTTGCACTGATGTCTGACTATTGCTTCCTTGATTCAATCTAGAAACGTCTTAGTGAAATCGTAGTCCATTGTGGCTATGGGGTAGTGTGTCTCCTGTTTGCTCTGGAATCTTCACAGTTTCTTGCTCTGGTCAGATCATGGGATCCTCACTGTCTGAAGCTGCCGGTATCTCACTTGTTCTTGGACAACATTGGAGTCAAGCTGTTCAGAGAGAAGTCTGTCCCTCCGTGATGATGCAGCCTGCTTAAAGGCTGGGCTAGGCATCTGTGGTGTGACCCCTGGGATTGCTGGGGAAGGCTTCTCTCAGTCCTGGTCCAGGGCAGGCCTGTCTGTGAGGTCAAATCTAGGACTATGGCTCTGGCCACTGGAATGATGTACCCTGAAACCCAGGGACTGGAACTTCCTCACTTCCCCCTCTTTGCTGAACTTTGGATCTTTGGTGTCTGAAGTCATCTACTCTGCATCAGAAAACACAGAGTCATACTGTTCTGCTCAGGGTTATTTTCCAATTGTCCCTGTCTCTAAAATTCTTAAACTTTGATTTTTTAACTTTTCTAAATTTGGGATTATTTTCTCTAGGAACAACGCATCTAACGTTCTAAAACTTTTCTGTCTACCCTGTTCTGTCACTATTTATTTCCTGTAACTACATCACTGACTTTTGTAGCATTCTTCATCATTTTAACTTCTATCTCCCTAATAACATTCATATTTCCTTCCTACAACTCCATGGAGCATTCCTTGACCTTAAAATTTTTACTTTGTGTTTAAATCGTTAGATTTTTTCCCTATCAAATTGCCATGCTAATTATATAAAAACAAAATGCTTACAAAAATCATGCATTTTCCTCCTTAGAGGAATAAAATTTTTATATTTAGTCTAAAAGTTGGTATAAATGCAATCAGGTTTTATTTACCTGATCTTTTCTCTTCACTTCTTAAAAGATAATGAACAGTTTGTTCACCTGTCTGCTTCCTCTTGTTAAGACATTAGTGAGAATATATACAATATTAAAGGCCATACATTGTTGCATTTAAAAAAAAAAATGAGGATCTGAGAATCAACAAAGTAAGATTAGCTAGATACTCACAGTTGTACACTCAGTAGCATGTTCTGGCCCCAATTCTGATCTGCCTTTTAAAAGAAATAATCAACTCTACCCATGTGTAAAACTATATAGTTGAGAAGCAGCTGAGGAACTGAGGAGGTTGCCGTAGAAAGTATGGCCTCACTAGTATAGTAATAACCTTGAGTAGTACCGCAACTCTAAAGTAATTATGTCTGTTTATCTAAGTGAAATTAAACATGAGAAAACAGAATTATGTTTTCTAAGGAAATTGCTTTCAGGAACAATTTTTATTTTCATATTGTTGTACTATATTCTCTCAATGTAATTTTCCATTCTTTTTACTAAAACAAAAAAAAAATGTATGATTCAAGACCTTGCTTAAAAAGCCAAAACAAAAAGATATGAAAATTCCAAAAAATGACCTGAATATTTATTTTTCAAAAAAAGAAAGAATGTAAAAAATGTAATGTGTGCTGCTGTATGATGTTTTTGAAAGAAAAAAAAATACATACAAAAATCCAGATAAGCTGGCCACGGCCTTGTGGCCAGACAAATTAATAAAATAAATTAAATTAAAAATAAAAACCTAACTAATACTATACCTAAAACATCGGCCAAATAAAATAAAATTAATATAAGCATCTAAGTCATTTTTAAGAGAAAAAGCAGCTTTTTTCAAGTCAGATTTCCAGCCCATACAAAGTATAAAACCTCATACAACCGTGTGTGATATAGGTGGGCTGTAATGTAGTTCTCCTTTGAATTTTTATGACAATTTCCATACTGAGAGCCATACTCAGAATTTAAGTGAAAGCAAAATGTGAATGGAAAAAGACATCACTCAGAAACTGATATACAGATATCTGCCTCACAGAGAAAGTCTACTGGCCTAGAACTAAGCTTGAGCATTTGCTAGAAAAGGAAATATAACACTTTTAAGCAAGATTTTAAAAGACACAAAGATCAGAGAATGCAATACACACAAAGGCAATATAAGGCACAGTGAGGAATGGGAACAGACTAATAATAACAATAAAGATACAATGAAGAGGGTGATAGGAAAAGGTGAAAAATATTATATTAGAGCTTTTGGCAGGTCATGGGGATGATGGCACCAATAAGAGTGGGAAAGAGAGCACAAAAGACAGCAGTAGGGGAAGGAATAAGACCAAGGAACAATGACACTGTGAGCTGTTACAATGACATGCATTACCTGCTATAATTAAAAATTATAATAATAATAACACAATTATTATAAATTAAATACTTGGACATCAATTACAAAAAAATAAAGAAAACTACTTATGTGAGGCAGGCACTCTGGTTACAGAGGCAGAAAGCTCTCTGAGCTCAAGGCCAGCCTCACCTTCAGAGCTATTTCCAAAAGAGCCAAAAGTGCTTATGAAAACCCTGTCTTACAAAACTCAAAAGAATGAAAGACAGGAAGGAAGGAAGGAAGGAAGGGAGGGAGGGAGGGAGGGAGGGAGGGAGGGAGGGAGGAAGGAAGGAACAAAAAAACAGAAAGAAACAAAGAAAGAAACAAAAATGAAAACCATTTATCAGAGTGTTTGGAGAGTGTAAGAGAAACTTTCATAATGAAGAGGGGATTGTAAAGAACAGATTATAAGCCTTGAAGTCAATGTGAAACATAAAATTATTAGTGGTTACAATAGAATATAAGATACATATTTAATGTGAGTCCACTATAATGGATATAAGGAGGAAGTTTATTTTCTATAATTACATAAATGAGGGTACCATTATAGAATATCGGAAAACATCTGTAATTTTAAAAGCCATTTTATTTTCTACTTTTTGTTGGGTATTTAAAGCATCCATGTGGAGATGTCAAGAAGACCTTAGAAAATGCATGTTTTTAAGATGAAGAATGGTGACCTCAAAGTTACATTCTTCTCAACATAGGAAGGTTGATAGCAAGTGAGCAGGTTACAGGGTTGTAAAATTTAATCATATTTGAAGAAAGTTTTAAATGACAAAAAGACCCACTCAGATATTATACAAGCTAAAATCAAAGTCTATAAGTGTTTTGTAAATTTAGGAATAATCCTAATTTTTTATTTGTAAATACCTCAAAATCACTACCATGATTACGAGGTAAATATTCTGTTAACTACTAATATCCTCCTTCTGCATAGTGATAACTGTAACAAATACAAACAGGATATTTTTAATTCTGTATGCCTTTTGCTGCTTGTTCAAGGTGAAAATCTCTAATCTGCTTCTATGTCCTGTGCTGGTTTATGTTTGTTTGCATAAAAAAGGTTACTTTCATTGATTGGAGGTGATACAGTAATAGACAAAAATTATGATTTTCTGTGTCTTAGGATGATATAAGTTCAATCTTCAGTGTAAGATTTTCCCCTTTACTTTAGAAGTTCTTCAAGTGGTAGTTTTATTGCTTTAGCTATTTCTTTTCCAATGAGCAATTTCATAAATTTATGAAACACTGTAAATTCTGGAGTTATGCCTCTTCTGCTATGTTCTTCACTTTAAAATGACTTCTTACTTTCCTATGGCTCTGTGAACATCAGCTACTGTCACTTCAGGTGGAATGCACCAAGTTTTGCTGCAGGGTCCTGGCTTTCAAGCAACTTTATGTTTAAGGTGCACAGTGCACATGGCAGAAATGTACTTTATTATGCAGAACACTATCTCCTTTCTGTTATTGACAAATGACTGTTAGATGAAGGTTCTGAAATTTAACCTTTTATTTGTTTTCACACAAACCACATTTTTTCCTTTTCTTTCTTTCTTTCCTTCTTTCTTTTCTTTGTATGAGCAGACAACAATAAATGGGTTCTGATAAAGGCATGATACTTGAGTCAGTGAATGAACACTTTGCAAACATTTTAGGTGAGCTATTGCCATGGTGCTAGTCAAAATAGAGTATAAAATAATAAAATACAGAAAACAAAATATACTGTGGAAGGAACTGTTTTCTGATTTGCCAGTATATGTGTATACATCTAACGGCTTTAAAGATACATCCCATTCTAATTTGTGTATAAAACTACAATCTCATGACTAAAAATGAATTTTCTTTTTCTGAGTCTTAAAGACTACTGGGAATTCTTTTCTTTATTTATTTTGTATTTATCAAGAAAAACAGTAAATTGAATTTAAAATGCTGTTAAGTTAACAATAACTATAAAGAAAATAAAAATCATAAGCATGACCTGGAAATTTTGTAACAGAGAAAACTCCTCACTCACTGTTTCTAAGCCATATATGTTATTCCACAAATTGTAGGAGTCTACTTAATTTTTTTCGTCTCTAACTAGTGGTTGATTCTCATAACTAACATTAATTAGTCTCTTTTGATTATGAAATTATATAATTATGAACTTTGATGTTAGAGAAAATAGAGTAAAGCTTTGCAAATCTCTATTCACAGTATTTCACCAATCAGTACGAGATCTTCATTCACATGTGTTTCCATATGTGTATGCATGTCTGTGCGTTTATAAATCTATACATGCTAAACTCATTCAAATGTGGTAATGCAAATTTCAGCAAAGCTTCCTTACCATAAATTTCTTTCTGGTAACGATACCTTCTTGTACTCTTGAGCATCCATTAGAATCTCCATGCTCTCCTGCAGAAGCAATCTAAAACATTCATCCATAAATAAAAAAAGTACAAAACACAAAGTATGTGATAGTAAAGCATCCATAGAAACACTTTGCAAAGCATGACAGTTTAGTCAATGATCAGAGCATCTTATTTCTTGGCTTGTTGGAAATACACATTGTGTGTCTCAAAGTGGTTTTTCCCTTGTTGTCTTTATTTACCTTCAATGATCTCAGTATTACCAGATGATGAAAGGGTATTTAAAAAATGTCAACAGCCAGTTGACACCATAGACCCTAAGCCCATGCAAAGATGACTCCTTATATTTCAGTCACACAAAAGACAAGACATGCTTCCTTGAAAATATTTACCTTTGGCCATGCTTCCCAACTGTGATGGTAATGGGCTTGTATCCTTTTGGAGCCAATATCCAAATAAACTTATCTTTCTATTAAAAAAAAGAGAGGAAAAACATTCCTTGGAAGCCATGTTATTCAAAGACAGGCAACAATACCTAACAGCCCACTAAAAACCAAAATAAAATATTTATTAAAATGATAAAAATAAATCTTTAGACACAACTCAATTTTATCTTGACCTAAGTGTTCTTTAAAAAAAAATTGATCAAAGCTCAGACATGACTTCTTAATTTTTAAAAAATATTTATTTAAGAAGTTTTCTTCCTTTTATATACTATCCACTGTTCCCCACCTTCCCCTTCTGCTCTCTTACCTCCCACCTCACCTCTCCTCTACTTCTCAAACATGGTAAGACCTCCCTGGAGTAGTCACACAGGATAGAATATCAAGTTGATGTAGACCCAAGCCCCTCTTTTGTGTATCAAGGCTGATTAAGGTATAGATGCCATAGATGGTGGGCTCTACAAAGCCAGTTCATGTACTCTAGGTAATTCCTAGCATCATTAACAAGGGACCCACTAACAGATCTATTTATACAACTAACATCTGTTAACGAAGATTTCTGGCCCTTTTTGGGCTAGAGGTTTTGACCTGGCCCATGGCAGCTTTAACCTCAAAAGAAATGAATCAGATGCTTATATTAATTTCATACTGTTTGGTCTATGTCTCAAACACATTACTCTTTCATAGCTCTTTCATCTTAATTAAGCCCATTTCTAGTATTCTATCTCGCACATGGCCCAGCCCGTGGCTTACCTGGATTCCTCACATGATTCTTCCTCGGTGGTCGGATGGAGACAGACTAACTCTGCCCTCCTTCTACCTGTCTCTACTGTGATTCTACACCCACTTCTACAGTGCTCCACATAGGCCAAACCAGTTACCTTATTTACAGCAGACAGAGAACATTTTCACCATAAACATTCTTATTCAGAGAGCCTAGTTCAGTCCCATGTAGGCTTTGAGGCTGCTGTTTATGATTTCTCATGAGCTTGGGCCAGCTTTATCTATAGTTATCTTCACCAGGTTTCTGACCTCTCCTTGCTCCTCTAGTCCTTTCTCCTTCTCTTCAACACTACAGGATTTTAGCTACAGCTGATAAGTACCTTCAGTAATGTGGCAGAATAAGAAATGAACAAAAAATAATAATATCCCTCCTATACACAAATAAAAAAGAGCAAAGAAAGAAATCAGAAAAAACATCACCCTTTACAATAGCTACAAATGACATAAAATATATTGGAGCAACTCTAACCAATAAAGTGAAAGCCTTGCATGACAAGATGTTTAAGAGTCTGAAAAAAGAAATTGAAGAATACATCAAAAAATGGAAATATCTTCCATGCTCTGGGATAGGGAGGATCAACACAATAAAAGTGGGAATCTTACCAAAAGCAATGTATACATTCAATGCAATCCCAATCAAAATCCCAACAGAATTCTTCAGAGAGTATTGATAAAACAATTCTCAATCTCATATGGAAAAACAAAAAATCTGTCAACATGTAGAAGATTGTGAATAGATCCATGTCTATAACCATGCACAAAACTCAAGCCCAATTGGATCAAATACCTCAGCTGTGACTTTATAGTTTTCCTAAAACAAGAGATCAGAAGGCAAAGATATGTATTGATTCTTACTGAGTAGCTTTTCCGTGATGAGGATAGTTAAGATTCCTGCTCTTGTTCTGACTTCCATTACTGGTATACTATATGAAGCTATGAGATTTCACAGTGTTTAGAAAACATATTCCTGTTAATTAGTCACTAGAAGGCCAGGGTTACGAATTTGATACTAACTTCAAATATACCCTTGATGGGCAAACACATGTATTGATTGGATAGGATGCTAAAAGAACAGCTACTTTTACCTGATAAGTCATATAAGCAAATGCTGTAGTCATAGAAGGTTGAGAGACCAACAAAGGACATTTAAATTTCATGACTCCGTTAAATACATGTGCAGGTTTCAGAAGAGACATTTTATAGTGCATTTAATTGTAGAGCACCACAAATTATCTTTGAATATGAAGTGGTGTCCAAAGAAATCAGAAATACTTCTTTCAACTTTCAAGGTATCCTGTGATTCAAATAAGTATCATGATTAATGATTAATTGATTTTTTATTATTTTCATGCTCACCTCTTATAATTTCTACCTGTTTTGTTTTTTTCTAATGCTGCTGTCTATTGTATTTTTCTGATGCTGTGTACTTTTACTACAGAGTTTTTTTTTTAAAATAAAAGTACAAATTCTTACAAGGTAGTTTGACAATGAAAGATTAGATGTGAAAATAGATGATTGTGGGTGACTGATGGGCTTACCTTGAAAATATCTTAAGAACGAGTTCTTATTTTTGTTCATTATTAAATACAAGGTGACTATAAAATGAGCACAAGTATTTTAGCCTCTTGTAAGGTCTGGTAGTGTTGCAAGGAAATCTTTGAGCTCATGAATAACAATAGGTGGCTAGTACACAGGAGTTATAAAAATGTTTGTTAAATGATTGTTAAATGGCTGAATGCTGGGGTTAATTTGAATAAGTCCTTGAAGTATGTTTATGGTCATATCTTTTTTTTCTGTAAGGCTTATTGAATTTAAGTTTATAATGTGCATAAATCTCTAAACACACATTGTACGGCACTCCACATTAGCAATTAGTATTGGAAATTTATAGTTTTAGCACTAATCACCTGTCCAATAACTGGACAGAGTTTCATTGGGAGGCCTATAACAATCTCAAACTAGACACTAATACTTACCATTTTTCATTTTTTTTACTGGAACAAATAATTAAAATTAACACTGTACCTATAGGGGGTATTTGCTGTACTTTATCCTAATACACTTATTAAACAAAAGCTTGGCTTCAATGCACTTAGTCAACTCGTTAGTCATGGGTGTGACTCCATACTTTTGTTTGTCTTAATACTTTTTCTGAATCACAAGTAAAAACATCACTACTGTTTTTATTTTTACACTTAGCAATTGCTCCAAATTTATATAATATATTGAAAGTGGCTGAACCCATTATGATTCCAATTTGCTAAGGTAATCTTCTCTATTTTCCCTCCCTGGGGAAATCTGTGGATGTCTCTTTTGAGTTTCTTTTGATCCCAAGCTGTTCGGGGGTTCTGGTTTGCAGTTTGGATATTTTTTGCTTTTTGTCTAAAGTTCACTTATGAGTGAGTACATCCTGTGCCTATCCAAGAAGAGGTGGGAGCAAAGCATGAGAGAAGAAGATGATTGAGTGAGGGGAGTAACAAAGAATGAGAAAAAAAAGAGATGGGTATTTTGATAGAGGAAGTCAATATTGGTTGGAAAGAGACCAGGTACTAAGGAAACCTCCAAGAACTCACAGGATTTCTCTGGCTATGTCTCCAGTCAATAGTGAAGGGGGTGCCTAGACAGGACATCTCTTATAATCAAATGAATCACCACCCTAAGTTTCATCACAGAACTGACAATAGGGGTGGAGGCAGAGATCCATGGCTGAGCACTAGGCTGAGCTTCTGGTCCAAGTGAGAGTAGGGAAGCAGAGTCTGTATGAGCAAGGGAATAGGGATTATGAGGAAAATTCCCACAGTGATGGCTGGCTAGAACTCAAGAGAACTCACTGAATCAAGAATAGCCACTGAGTAACCATCTGAAAAAGGAGTTAGGCCCTCCAACGGTAGGCAACTGCCAATTGTGATGAGCAGTATGTGGAATCTCAAGAGGTGGGATAAGACTGTGTTCCTGTTCATGGGCTGGCAACTTGGAGCCCATTCCCTGCAAAGGGACATGTAACCCAGTCCTGATATTGGGATGAGAAAATGGGAATTGCCTAGAGTAGATACATCACACTGAGTTGACTCACCTTTGAACTTCTTGCCCTTTTGGGAGAGGGGATGGGGTAATGGGGTGGGAAAGGATGAAAAATGATTGGCAGGAATTGGAAGGAGGGAAAAGAAGGGGAGTAATGGGATACATGTATAACATGAAGACTTTTATAAATAAAAAAAAATCAAAGAAAGAAAGTGACAGAACAAGCCAGGTGGAAGACATCTACTAAAGTCAGAGAAGGCAAAAAACTTGCATTGATTATTAGAATTGATATGAATTTTCAATCATATCAATTCTAGTAATCTTTATCATAAAATAAAGACTCTATTTTATGAACTGTCTATGGAATTCTTTATCACACTTGAAGACAGAATATTTAAGTTAGAATCATTTTCTTCTATCATAGAACTTGTGATAATATTGAACTTTGAAAAGAAGTGAACTAGGTTCAATTTTAGTTTCTTCCAAAGAGATTATATGTATTGAAATAAAAGATTACCCATCACATATTTTCAAAGGTATGGATTATGGATGGTGGTAATACCTTAGAAAACAGATCTATCATGACAGACAACAGCATTGCAAACACCAGAAAAACACAGCCCTCTGAATCAACTAAGTAAAGCTCATATGAATCAATAGAGACTAAAGTAGAAAACACAGGCCCTACACAGGTCCTCTGTGTGTGTATTATAGCTATTAGGTTAGTGTGTTTTATGGGACCCTTGATTATGAGAATGGGTATTTTATACTTTTACTTGCTCTTGGAAATCTCTTTCTTCTATTGGGATGTCATGTCCATTTTTAACATAGTAGTTTTGATTCATCTTTTTATATTTTATTTTGTCAAGATCAGTTGTTATCTCTTATAAGCCTATTATCCTCTAATGAGATACAGAAAGCAAATGGTTGGGTTTAAATTAAAGGAAAGATAAATGAAAGTGAAGGGGCAGAACTGTAATCAAGATATATTTTATGAAATGAGAATCTATTTTCATTTAAAAAATAAAATTTATTCTCTTTTGAATGGAGAGATGTAATATTTTGCTGTGTTTAGTGGCCAAAAGTATGGACGATGAGTCTTAATTGATAGCTTGGTACCATCATGCTTACCTCAGTACCACACTATTTACATTTTTATTAATAAAGGAGACAGTGACATGAACATTGAGTCATTATAAACTCTGGTTCTCCTTGGTCATATTTTTATAAAACACAAGCCTGCAATGAATAACCAACTTCTAAAACTGTGAGAATATAAATTTAATAGCAGCCATTGAGTTAAATAAAATACCATGACCTTGAAATGAAACTGTAATCTGGCTGACTCCTTGATTATATATCTTTCAGATAGCAGATTCAGTCAAGAAATGTGTGGAAAAATTTCTCACAACAAAAACACACATATGCACACTCACACAATGTGTGATGGTGACACACACACAAAGTGAAGTAGTGGAGGTAAGTGGCTTGAGACTTGAAGGTTTGTGATAATCTGTTAGAAGATAAGTACATATCTGTCTAATTTCTCATAAGTGTATTTGCATCTAATGTGAAGTCAATACTGCAAAATAAAAGTGACCATACAGCCTTTTTATTCAAAAAATAAACTAATTTATATGTAATAAAAAGATGCTAAGCCAGAGAGATTATAATGATAAGTAAGGAAATGAACAATCAATAAGTGGGACCTTCTAAAACTTGGCTTCTGTAAGGATACAGTCAATAAGACAACAACAGCCTACCGAACAGGAAAAGATTTTGACCAACCCTACAAGGGACAGAAGATTGATTTTTAAAATATATAGAGAACTCAAGAAACAAGAGGCCAAAACTCTAAATAACCTAATCAAAATTAGGTTCAGAACTAAAAAGGGAACTCTCAGCAGAAGAATTACAAATGGCTAAAAGGCACTTGAAAAAATGTTCAACATCTTTAGCCATCAGAGAAATACAGATCAAAACAACATTGAGATACCACCTTACACCTGTGAGAATGGCTAAGATCAAAAACATAGATGATAGCTCATGCTGGAGAGGATGCAGAGCAAGGGGAACATTTCTCCATTGTTGGTTGGAGTGTAAACTGGTTCAGCCACTCTGGAATGCAGTATGGAGTTTTCCCAGAAAACTAGAAATCACTCTCCCCAAGGTTCTAGTAATACCACTATTGGGCATATATCCAAAAGACACACATTCACACCCCAAAAGCATTAGCAGCCTTATTTGCAATAACAAGAACCTGGAAACAACCTAGATGCCCCTTAACTGAGGAATAGATAAGCAAATTGTACATCTACACAATAGAGTGCTAACAGCAGTTAAAAAAAATGATATCCGGGCTGGAGAGATGGCTCAGATGTTAAGAGCACTGACTGTTCTTCCAGAGGACCTGAGTTCAATTTCCAGCAAAACCACATTGTGGCTCACAACCATCTATGATGAGGTCTGGTGTCCTCTTCTGTAAAACTGTATGCATAATAAAATAAATAAATCTAAAAAAAAAAAGATAATGAAAATATTTAAAAAAAGAAAACAAATAGGCAAAAAAATCCCAGAATTAAAATATAAATAAATCTTTTTTAAAAAAAAAATGATACCCTAAAATTTGTAAGCAAATGGATGGATTTGGAGCATATCTTACTGAGTGAGGTCATACAGATGCAGAAGGATAAGCAGGGGATTTACTAATTCATTAGTCAACTTCAGCAAATCGATGTTATTTCATTGAAAGATGATGGGTTAATAAAGGGATTTAAAACATATACACACAAAACAAACTAACAAAAAATTCTCATTTGACTGTAGCAGGAAGGGTTGCTTATCAGAAAATTTTGGGTGGCCATAGTGCATCCATGGGTATTAATTGTGACCTAGTGTGCTTTCCTCATCTGTAGCTGAGCCTAACCTGGCTTGAGTTGCCTTAGAATTTATTCTCTATGTTTCATGTATTTTAAAGAAAAGAGACACAGAGAACATTTTCATTATTTAATATAACTTCCTAAGAACAAACTAAATAGAACTATTGTTAAACTTAAAGCTCTGTTTATCAAGTTTCTCCCTTTAAGGTATCCTCAATGCTGTATCTTATAAGAAGAAATTTCAATACAAATGTGTGTTATTTTTTTTAATTTCATACTATTTGGCCTTTGTCTCAAGCACATTACTAACTATCTCTTTCATCTTAATTCAATCCATTTCTAGTATTCTACCTGCCACATGGCCTAGCCTGTGGCACACTTGGATTTCTTAAATGTCTCCTTTTTGGGAGCCTAGAACCAATCCACATGTTTTGATCTTCTGTGTGGACAAAAACAGAAACACTTTTCCCAAACAACATATTTTTATAAGCAGATTTTGAAGTCAAGATATATTTAAAATATATATTTGTTTAACTTAGCAGCCTTAGCAATCAATTGTCTTTCTGTAGTTAGCTCATTAAAAGTTAAAAAATTAGGAGAAAACACAATAACCATAATCAAGACTCTCTGTTTATCTGCCATCTTTACATGGCTTTTTTATCTTTTTTTCTATTTCTCCTATTTAAGGGCTTTCTTTACCTCATTTTTCTTCTCTCTGAAGCCTATGCATATTTTACATACATTGTACCCCATTTAGAAGTTTTGTGCATCTAAATCTATTTTATTGACAATTCTTTCTCTGATATTTTTATTTTATTATTATAAACAAAGAAGTCACACTTTCTATCTTTTTATATCCTTATTCAAGGCCCCTTCCCCCTCCCAACACATCAGGTAATTCTCTTTTCTCAACAATACCCCATCCGTTCCCTGGGCAGGCGGCTGGCAGTCCCAAGGTTGCACTGAGCCAATATTGCTTAGTTCAGCCTCCACTCCTGGCAGATCCAGTTTACTCCCCACAACCCCAAGACTGAGTCAAGTGTTCCACTAGGGGGAGTGGGAACCAAGGAGTCAGTCCAAGGTGTTTTTTAATCACAAGCTGTTCAGTGGTTGTGGCTTGCAGCTTAGGCATGCTATGCTTTTTGTTTGTTTGTTTGTTTGTTTAGAGTCCACTAATGAGTGAGTACATCCCCTGCTTATCTTTCTGGGTTTGTGATACCTCACTCAAGAGGATATTCTCCAAATCCATCCATTTGCCTACAAATTTTAGGATATTATTTTTTCTTACTGCTGAGTAGTACTCCATAGTGTAGATGTACCACAATTTGTTAATTCATTCTTCAGTTGAGTGACATCTAGGTTGTTTATTCTTAACCATTTTCCAGCCAGAAGAGCTTTTAAAATGCTAGAATCACTGTGATTGCTGACTCTACCCCTTTTGGTGGCTTTTTGATATGGTGAGGAGACCCTGCATCTCTCTCACTACCAGCAATCAGAACAGACTCAGGAAATGCTGCTACCAGAAAAACTGTTTTTGATTCTGTTTCCTTTCTGTTCAGTATAAGCAGAAACCTTAAATCAACCACCCTTATGCCAAGTCCTCCATGAAACATATGGGTTTAAGTTGTGTGTTGTGGATACACCATTTTTAAATTCCAGCCTGAACACCATGCTGTGTCTGTACCATAAATCAATTCAAATATGCAATTCAGAAAGCCACTTTTGGCTCTTTTTCAGTGATCTAGAACACTTTTTAAGCTTTTTAAACTTTCTTAGTCTTTATGTGGATGTTTGGCCCACATTGGGACACCATCTGTTGTAGAAGGTTCCCGGACCCTATTGGGCCAGAAGTTTGGACCTTGCCTGCATGGCTTTTCCCCCAAGAAAGGAATCAGAGGCTTATATTAATTTCATACTGTTTGATCTATGTCTCAAGCACATTATTAGCTAGCCCTTTCATCTTAACTCAACCCATTTCTTGTATTCTATGTACTACATGGCCCAGCCCGTGGCTTACCTGGATTCCTTACATGTCTCTTCTTCGGGGGTCAGATGGAGACTCACAAATGTGTTTTATATAGTAACAGATGTTGATAATAAAGTAGATAAAAATGCATTACTTAATATATAGGCACAAAGATTAGAAGTAATTGACACATGTTACAATTTATTTTGAGCAAACCATAATTGTTACAGTATTAGAAATACTTCAGAAAGTGTTTTTAAATAAAAAGATAAATAAAATAAAACATACTCTATGTATGTAAAGCAAGATCAAGCACATATCCCGTGTAAAATTTTCTTAGTGCCCTCTCATACTTTCTGGCATATGTATGATATGTACTTTATACATAGGGAAATTTATTTTTATTGAAAGTCATTCTTTTTATTTATTTTATTTTTTATCATTTTTATCATGAATGAAGTCATATTTTGAATTTATGTATATCCTTGTTTAAGCCCCCTTCGCCCCTCCCACCCTTTCTAGTCACTCTCTCTTCTCCACATCACTTTATCTTCTCCCCAGCAAGGGCAGGAGGAGTCCCAAAGTCCCAAGGTCACTTAGTTTAGCATCTACTTCAGGCAAATATGCTTTCCACACCCAAACATCAAGACTGGGTCAGGTGTTCCTCTGGAGGGAGTGGCATCCAAGGTGCCAGTTCACGATGTTTCAGATCCCAAGCTGTTCAGGATTTGTGGTTTGCAACTTGGACATGCTTTGCTTTTTGCTTTTTTGTTTAAAGTCCACAAAAGTGTGAGTATATCCCTGCATATCTTTCTAGGTTTGTGATACCTTGTTCAGGAGGATATTCTCCACATCCATCCATTTGCCTGCAAATTTTAAGATATAATTTTTTTTCTTACTGCTGACTAGTACTCCATTGTGTAGATGTACCACAGTTTCTTAATCCATTCTTCAGTTGAGAGGTATCTAGTTTGTTTCCAGGTTCTTGCTATTATGAATAATAAAAAGGACATCAATGAACTTGGACAAAAGTACAAATCATGGTTTTCATTTACTTGTTTCTGTTGCTTCCATAAAGGCAGATGCTAAACATTAAACCCAAATTAAGATTAATGAATAAAATTATTTGAAAACAGGGGACTTTCAACTTTTGGAGCAGATAGACTGCATACAGCTTCTGTCCTCTTATTCAGATAACCATGTTGGCATATATCCACATTGATAAAACTGAGATAATTATATTCAGCACTCAATTCATACATACAAAATTGGTGAGTTTTGTCTTCAGTTCTTGACTTTAAATTAGTCCTACAATAGTAGTTTTGGACATTGTACACAGCATCCAGAAAAGAAAAAGTGACTCAAAATGCTAGTATCCAAAAAAAAAAAACAAAAAAAACCAAAAAACAACAACAACAAGAAAAACCCTTAAATACAAATGTGTACAGTAACTAATCAGCCAAGAGGAAGTTTTTAAAATCAAGTATATATGATTTGTGAGTTTGAAATCTATATTTAAATTTCCTGACGTGCATGAATCTGGAGACTAGGTACAGCACTAAGTTTGTGATACAAAGACTTGAAAAAGTGAGTACACAAGTAGTTCAAATATTCTATATTTGGATCCATGATGTATGTAGATTTGAAGTAACTGAAATGATGCATGAAAAGTACTTAGTCCTGGGTACTGTGTATTTTACCAGTGTGTATATTACCATATGTAATATATGTGTATATTACCATAGCAATATAAAACTTTAAACAATTCTAAGAATATTTTTGGGTTTTTTAATTCTTGGACAAAGTATAAATAAGAAATGGTTTGTGATTGGAAAATCTGATCTTATTCTCAGTCAATGATTGTTCATTTGATTGGTTTTCATTGAATAAGAGACTAGAGATCTTTGAGTTTCCCTAAAAAGATTTTTTTTTCTTCTATCTACATCCTTAATCACATTTAAATAAATAAACTTTAAATTATTTAATATTCCTTTTATCTATTATCTGTACTCATCATTCTACAATATTGACATCTGTTAAGGATATCTTTTGGCTATTATTCTTATTTCTAGAAAGCTCAAGGGGAGAAAAGTCATCACCACAAAGACCTATAGGCTACTGAATAAAGCTAGAAGAGATGTGCTATTCTCCAGAAAAAAGAACTCTAATTTTTTTTATCCCATAACAATTTCTCAGCCCTGAAAGGATACATACAGTTAACATTATATAAACTAGGGATGGAGAGATGGCTCAGCAGTCGGGAGCACTGCCTGTTCTTCTGGAGGACCTGAGTTTGATTTCCAGCATCCACGTGGCAGCTAACAACTGTCTGGAATTCCAAGATCTAACACCCTTACACAGTTATACATGCAGGCAAAACACCAATTCATATAAAATAAAAATAAATATTAAAAAATTATATAAACTAAGCAGGTATATATAGGAACATATTTACAGATGAATATACATTTATAATGATTCAAGAAAAAAGAGGTCATGACTTTGAAATAGATGAAAGATATTTGGGAAAGTTTGGAAGGAGTAAAAAGAATAGGGAAATAATATAATTATTTTATAATATCAAAATTAAAAGAAAAAAAAGAAAAAGTCTAGCACCAACCTAACATAGTTATTGACTGCTAATATAGTACAAACTCCCAAACAGGATAAAGACAGATATGTGAGCAAAAATGATATGACAGTCTGGTGGCAACCACATTTTCAGGATTTGGCCTAATACCTGTTCCATGGGAAGGAAAATGTGTTTGACATTGGACACCTGGTCAGAAACCTGTGGTTAAGGAAGTTATTAGACATGTGGGGTTATATACTAATAATGTTTTATTAAATAGTAAAATGCCTTTTAGATATTGATATACACATAGAATGGTGAAGCTATTAATTTTTAATAATCAAATTTAATTATCAATTTGACTCAGTATAAAATCACCTCAGGAAAAATCAAGAAACACAGAATAAAAATATAAAATACAGAGAATATGGAGAGGTACCTTAAAATTATGCCTCTAGATATACGTATTGTTCCAAATGTGAAGACACAGCTTAAGCACTGAGACCTCTTGCCTAAAATCTGTATAAAAAAAATAATAGAAGAGAGAGGGAGAGAGAGGAAGAAAGAGAGAGAGAAGGAGAGGGAGGAAGGGAGTGGAGGAATAGAAAGAATAATAGAACAAGGAGAAATAAAAGAGAAAAAAAGAGCAGAAGAGGAGACAGAAGAAAAAAGAATTAAGACTCAAACACAGGAAGTAAAAATGGGCTAGTTATGTAATAAAAATTTTTCATCAAGAGTGGGACTGAGAAGAAAGAAGGTAATGAGGGAGAATATGAAAATTAAATCATCATACATTGACTACCAGAACAAAATGGCCCAAAATACAAAGGTAACATAAGAAATCATCCTTCATACATCTCATCTCATCTTTAAAGTAATTAACACATGAACTCATGCACATATAAAAGAGCTTCATTGCTTTTTTATGCAGATAGAAGACAAAGACAAGCATACTCTTTCATGCTTAAATTTATTTTTATGTAGAATCCTTATAAAATAAACTTTACACAGAAAATCAAGCCATTGTTGGATTAACCTAAGTGTGCTTTGACATGGCAAGTGTATTTTGTTCGGTGCCAATTACTGCAAAGAGATTTTTTTAAAAAAAAAACTTACCTATTACAATGTAATACAGAATGTACATAGTAGCTATTAAAGTAAATAAAGATGTGTTTGGTTTTTAAATGTCAGTGTTTATTATAGTTAATAGTGGTACATTGAATTAAATTTTATATGTATGAAAAATATACTTAAGAAACTTTGATCCCGCCATCCAGAGCAGAGTCAGAGCTGAGAAGAGTATGGCTCCTGGGCTGGATATCCAGAGAACATCTCTCCAGGATTGAGGTCACACTCAAGGGTCTGATCATAGCTTCTGCCAGCAGATACACCCTAGGCTTTAGTAGTGAGGGGCCTTGTCTTGGGACCCCTAACTAGCCTGGCTGGGCTCTGTCACCAGGGCAAACTATATAATCAGACAAGGAATGAGGACTTTGAAATTCCAACCCCTGCCCAGTGCAGAGTCAGAAATCAAACAGACCCCTTGCTCAGAACAAACAGAAGACACAAACGCCCTCTAGCCACAACTGCCTAGGAGCTGACAAAGTGTGAACC
This sequence comes from Sigmodon hispidus, assembly GCA_004025045.1. Lineage (NCBI taxonomy): Eukaryota > Metazoa > Chordata > Mammalia > Rodentia > Cricetidae > Sigmodon > Sigmodon hispidus. The sequence goes on from PVIH01015905.1 coordinate 46,648, forward strand.
ACCAAAGCCATGGGCAGGCAACAGTACAAGAATGCATATAACAATATAAAGAACAACAAGGCAATATCAAAAGAAACTTGTGGTTCAACAACTATAAGACCTTAACAAAGCAATTAAGAAGAAACAGAAGGAAACAACAGCAAAAACATCTCTATGAAGATTATTAAAGCCTTCCAAGAGGACATGAAAAATTTACTTAAAGAAATAAAACAAAATTCAAACAAAAAAACTGGAAGAGATAAACAAATCCTTGAAAGAAAACCAAGAAAAGGAAAACAAAAAAAAAATGAAGAAAACATTTCAGGAACTAAAAATAGAATTAGACACTGCTTCCGGTTCCGCCACCGGGACCTGTGCTCTCTGCTGCGTCCCAGCGCACTCTGGAGCAGGGGCAGCTGAACTCTGCACCTGGCCACACCCGCAGCTCCTGCTGCTCAGGGAATCTACTAGGAGCCCTACTGCGACCCTGAACTGAGTGAACTGAGCAAACCAACTGCAGGGGTCTCTGAGGGGCGGATTCGAACCCTGACCAGAGGTGAGGAGGGTTCGGCAGGCCTCAGCGCCTGTATCCTGGCCTGGGAGGGAGAGTTGAGCTCCCATTGCTTCCGGTTCCGCCACCAGGACCGGTGCTCTCTGCTGCGTCCCAGCGCACTCTGGAGCAGGGGCAGCTGAACTCTGCACCTGGCCACACCCACAGCTCCTGCTGCTGCTGAGGGTATCTGCAAGGATCCCTATTGCGACCCTGAACTGAGTGAACTGAGCAAACCAACTGCAGGGGTCTCTGAGGGGCAGTTTCGAACCCTGACCAGAGAGGTGACAGGAGACACACAAACCAAAGTGCCACAACTGATCAGGACCCATCTAATCGTGAATCACTGAACCCACGGGCAAACGTCAGTGCAAGAAATTACATAATAATACAAAAGGCAATATGGTAACTCCAGAAGAGAGTGGCGATTTTACAAATACAAGACCTGAACTGAGCAATGAAGAGGAAACAGAAGGAAGCAACACCAAAAATTCCTTTTTGATGATCAT